>PVKM010032160.1:0-16516 GCA_004027735.1 Carollia perspicillata
CAGTCAGAATGGCCATCATAAACAAATCAACAAACAACAAGTGCTGGCGAGGTTGTATAGAAAAGGGAACCCTAGTGCATTGTTGGTGGGAATGCAGACTGGTGCAGTCACTGTGGAAAACAGTATAGAATTTCTTCAGAAAACTAAAAATATAACTGCCTTTTGACCAGGCAATTTCACTGCTGGGATTGTACCTTAAGAACCCTGAAACATCAATTCAAAAGAGCCTATGTACCCCAGTTTTCATAGCAGCACAATTTACAATAGCCAAGTGCTGGAAGCAACCTTAGTGCCCATCAGTAAACGAATGGATCATAAAACTATGGTGCATTTACACAATGGAATACTATGCAGCAGGAAGAAAGGGATTCCTCCCCTTTACGATGGCATAGATGGATCTGGAGAGCATTATGTTAAGTGAAATAATCCAGGTGGTGAAAAACAAATACCATATGATCTCGCCTATAAGTGGAACCTAATTGACAAAACAAACAAGCAAGCAAAATATAACCAGAGACTTTGAAATACAGAACAAACTGACAGTAACCAGAGGGCAGGGGGAAGGGGATAATGGGGGGAAAAGGGGAAGGGTCATCAAGCAACATGTATAAAAAACACATGGACAGTGCCAAAGAGGGGTGGGATCGAGAGTAGGAGGTGGGAATGGATGGGGGGGGGAAATGGAGATAACTGTACTTGAACAATAAAAAAGAAGAATACATTATAAAAAACAGTCATAAAGATCAAAGAATTAATAAGAAATACAAAAGAGTGGACTGATAGTGTGGTACATTTAAAAATTTGGCTTGAAGGAATAAAAAAAACAATAAAAAGCAAATAACAGAATTTAGGTAGCAGACTAAGGGAATCTGCAGTGATATTTTTAATTGTCAGTAGGCATATTTTGGTATTATAAGCACTAGGTCTAGTACATAAATTATTTTAGAGTCAAAGGAGATTCTTTTAGCCTGAATGTGGGCAAATGTTGATAAATTCTTATTGGCTTTCAAATATTAACTAAGTATGGCTGATTTTTAGTCTGGAGAAGTGCCTACTGGCCTCAGATTACATGTCATAATCAGGGAAAATTTTTAAATTCTAAGTCTCCAAAAAGATTTTAGAATGAATTTCCTTTTCTTTGTTTATTTGTAAAACAACCAGATGCCTGGGTGAACAGTGCCACTTCTTCCTACGGACGGGTTCAAAGTCTCTTGGATCGTTGTTTCTTTAATGTGTACAATGGGGAAGTTGAATTAGATTGTGATTTTTGCTATCGAGTTTATTCCAGAAAAGCAGGAAACACACACTAGATTTAACTGGAGGAGAGTATTTGCTTGGTTTCTGTAAATACAACAGCATTTGGGGAGAAGGGAAAGACTCGTGGCACTTAGGGAAGTGGACATTGGGTTGTGGCGTTGGGAAGCGGGAAGGCTTCCTCTGACAGACTCATTGTGATGGTATTTGGCAGGGCTCCAGCATCTGTCACAAGGGGGTTGGTAGATTTATGTGCTTCTCAAGGATGTCCCTGAACTTACTTTCAGCACGAGATAAATCACTGTCACTTTGCAGACGGGCATAGACAAACATGGCGGCGATTTTCGCCTCATTAAAACAAAAGAACCAACCAGGCTCTCGCAGATGTGGTTTCTGCCTTTTAGAAATGACAGAATCAATTAGTGCAGGTTCACCTCAACGGTATGCCATGGCATGGCTTTTGGGCTGAGGCAATAAAGACCTGTCAACTATGATGATGTTTTTGGAGAACAGGTGGGGAATATTTGGCAGCTCATCAGGATATGAAAAATGATATCTCTCAGAACAGTAGGTACAACCATTGTAATAACATACTTGACAGACACCTCACCTTCTAGCAACTTTGCAAGGCATGATGATAATTACTAATCAACATTAGCTCAATATAGTGTTAACAGTAGTCACCAGAAATCAGTGTAGATGGGAAATCTTTGAAAACCAGCATTTTTCTCATTACTTTCATACACATTTATTACTATATTGGGGTCAGAAAACTAAAAATGGCTCATTAGAATCATAGGCCATTGATTTATGAAGTTGGCTTAAATCCATAGCTGTCAAAGTTTAGTCTGTATTGTATGATACTATTTATTGAAGCAAGGTGATGTATGTGTATGCGTATTTGTGTGTGTGTGAGAGAGACAGAGACAGAGAGGGAGAGAGAGAGAGGGAAAAGTCTTATTCAGATAAAAATACTTAGGCATTGATGATAACCATCATGTAATATACAGTGTTATACATGATAGCCAGGTATTGTATGTAAAAATATATTTTCCTAGTAAATATAACAGTTCTAGCATTTTAAAGCTTGTTGCCCTTAGCCTCACAACCCATGCCCACCATGCCCCACAACCTCCCTAAGTCGCTGGGTCTATGGAGAAGTTCAGGCTTCTTTCCTGGTGACTAGAAGGGTTCTATATTACAAGTCAGAAGTGTGGCCCAGTTAATACCCCGTGAGGCAAGTTTTGACCCATGAGAGGAAACTGAAAGGAACTAGTTTGTCTTTTCTGCCTTCAACAGACTGTTCTGTCATGCTGTGGTTCCATATGGCCTCCCCAGAGATGCCCCATGCAACCAAATAGCCTGCCATATTTTCCAGCCTGGCTCTGGCCAGCAGGTGCTGTCCCACCTTGTAGTTGCTTAGTTGCTCTGCTTTCTTCCCACCCTCATGTCACCCTCATGTCACCCTCCCTGTCAGTCATCCTCCTTTGAGGAAGAGTGTAGAAGCTCCTCCTTAGGTTCCATTTCTGAGGAACTAGGTGAAGACTGACATTGTGATCTGGACAGCATGGTACCCTTGCAGAGTGACTGAGGGTTCATGAATATGCCAGCCAACCTAGACTCAACTCTACCCATTCATAACTCTTCTGGTCCCCATAGTCTGTGGTCTCACATCTATGGCCAGGTGGGTTATGGTAAAAATGGGTGGAGTCTTGGATATTTTGATAATTATCCTGTGTGGCTGTGTGTTTTGGGGACTAGACCAAGGAGAAGAGGATTTGGCCTACTATTTCTAATTTTTAGCAGCCCCAAAGAGAATAGGTTCTCTCAGTGGTGAGTTAGTGGCATTCTCATAGAGGAGCTCAACCTTGGGCAGGTTACTGAACTTGGGAAAATAGTAGGAAGCAGTAATGTACAGGCTTGATTTTGTGTGAGGACCAATTTTGTAAAAAAAAAAATATCCACAGTATTTTCTTTTTCTTAAATAATTATCAGCTCATATTTTTAGAGTTGCTGTAGTTTTCCCATATAAGGACAACTTTGAGAAATAAATAAAAGCATAGAGGAAACACCATTAAAACATTTCTCGGGGACTACCCCCACTTTTTGCTAACAGTAGGAATGTCTGCCTCTACACAGTGCATATGGGTTTGGGCAGCGTGGGAAGGAGGGGGCCAGTGAATTTCCTGATGCCACATGCAAGATGGAATGCGCACCTGTGCTCTGTTTGGGGAGAGGGTTCAGGGCTGTCATCAGTTCCTCAAAAGGGCTTGTGACATACATATATACATACATACTTAATTCTTAGTAGTCAATCCTTGGCCTGATCAAGAAATCTTTTAAATTTACCTGATATAAAATAAATTAACATGGACATTCAGATCTTTTTATAGGAATCAGTTGTTATACTCATTCCCTCCCCCCCGCCCAAGTCAAGGAGAAGGGCCAGGCCTTTCGCATGGCTGTCCAGAAACTTCCTTTTGGACTTCTGATATTTTTACACTTAAACATCCAGAAAGGATCTACTGATCCTTCCCCCTAAAGCTGTTCCTCTCGCAGTCTCCCCAATTCTGGACCAAACCCCTTTCACGGCCCACATCTGATCTATTCGCACCCTGAGAGGCTCTGCCTCCAGAATAGATGCAGTGTTTGACCGCTATCCCCGGTGACTGTTCCCAGTGCTGCCACCAGTCCAAGCCCCCATTGTGGCTCCCCTGGAATACTGTCATTGCTTTCTCCTTGCTCCCCTTTAGTTTCTTTTCAAAAAGCAGCCTTAAAATGCCACTCCACTTAACACCTTTTAATGTCTCTCCATCTCACTCAGTAAAACCCACAGTGTTCACATGCCTTCCAGGCCCATCATCAATCTGGCTCCACTCCCTCCAGGAACTTCCTCTCTTGTTCTTCCCTTGCCCACCCTGCTCTGGCCACGCAGCCCTGTGCTGTGCCTCAAACACACCAGGTGCCCCTCAGGGACTTGGCACGTACCACTCCCTGCCTGGCTCCTCTTCCCTCAGACAGCTACAGGCCTCACTTGCTCACCTCCTTTAGATCTTTAACCAAATCTCCTCTTCTTGGTGTGGCCTTTCAAGGTCACTCTATTTGAAGGACACCTGTCCCTGCTAAATGTTTCCTTTCCAGCATTCACATCTGACCTACTCAATACTTGTTTCTCTTGCTTATTTATTATTTTTTGTCTACTCAGCCAGAATTCAAGCTCCATGAGGGCAGGGATTACTATCAGTTTTGTTCACTGTGTATCCTCAGTGCCTGGAATAATGTCTGACAAACAGCAAGTATTAAATACTTGTTGAATAGATTAATGCGTGAACCAACAAGGATGCCACATGCGTTTAAGTCTTTCATTTCTAACTATACACATCTCCTTTGTCCTTTGAAGGTTAATGCATTCCTGGTTAGGTTCCAGGTGGTCTGTGAGTACTGCCTCCCCTCACACTCCCCTGCCTGGCTGTACTTCCTCCTTTGATCCCTCCCTAACATGACAGCATAGATGGTGACAGCAAAAATACAGGAAACTTGTCACCTAGGACATAATATATAAGTACGAGAATTCATGTAGTTGACAACATGCATTATCGTGATACATGTTGGAAGCTCATTTCAATTATAGGTACTGCCTTATTTTTTCTAAATTCAGAATGCCTCATATTAAAAATCTTGCTCCTAACACTTTGTTGAGCATGACTATGGCAATGGAATGCCTGAGGATGGGCCCATGAATAACCACCCCAGCATGTTCCCTGTTTGGCACTTACATTATGCTGAATGTGGAAGGTTCCTCCATGTGCAGAGAGCTTCTCACACTTGGGGATTTTTTGTGGGGAGGAAAAGGCTGACATAGAACAGTGGGGTTGAATCGTCCACATGGGATCACACATGGCCACAAAGGCATTGTTTGGCCAGCTGCCACCTCTGGGCAGATTGCAAGTTTGGCAGAGAATCCACATAATTATTAAGGGTAGCTGCCTAGCTGTGAGCTACTATGCAAGGTACACAGCAGCAGAGGAACCTCGGCCAATTCTCCACACACAGGATCTGGCTAATCTGATAGCATATGGTGGAGAGAAAGTGCGTCACTAGTTTCCTCTCCCACTACGACTGACTTCGGCAAAGCTGCTGTCTCCTTGTCGCCCATTGTGTGAACTTATGCATTCATCATTCCCATGCACTGGAATCAGTATCATAAAGAAGACAGAATATTTTAGAGATTGTAGAATGATGTAATGAAAATTTGCTTATTGGTAAGTGAGCAAGTAACTTCAACCAATTTTACTTGTGAGCTGGCCTAATTCATATCCAAATTGGCATGACTCTAATAGTCAGTGGACATGTGTAACTGGCCAGGATCAGGGTAATCACAGAGCCACTTACCAAGTGTCTTTAGCAACAGGGTTGTTAGATGTTAAGAGAAACAAAGAATAAGTTCCCAAATCCCTTGAAACAAGTTTTTTTTTTTTATTGGTGGCTACACTAGATATTCATTTAAAAATATTTCCCTTATTATCCTTACCTGTTTTCTCAGGGTTACATAGCTTGTTGAGTGCAATTTATCCAAATAAAACACATATCAGCCAAGATCGATAACAAAAGTTGTTATCCATTCATTCATTGCATGATCTCTTTAGGCATCTGGCAATGCTAAGAGGATGTGTAAGTGGATTATGCTGAGCTACACACTAGGTCGATCATAAAGTGATGTCATCTGATGATTAAAAGGGTGACCATGATTAAGGAGGTAAAGATCAATACCTGACTACTGATGTCATTCCTTTGCATCTGAGTTCTACTGTAGATATATATAGAGAAAAATTAACTTATGATTAAGACAGGCAAAATTCTTAGAACTAGACCCATCATGGTCCCTATAAATTCTCTATAGAGAAGATTTGGAGGAAACAACTCTTTTTCTTTCCTTAATGATTGTGTCCTTTACCCATTTATAATCAGCATGTAGTATTTTGGAGAACATTCTGGCAGCAGAGTAAGATGACAGGAGCTAAGACCCAGTTTTGCTCCTGACCTGTAATTAGTGTAGTGGATTCTCCTAAATAGAAGGGGGCTGTGTGATGATCAAGTGAGATATAAATGACAAACTTTTAAAAACTGAATACTCTAATAACAACTTCATGTGAAATGTTTTTCTAATAGTCACATCACACAACTGGAAGGGTTCCACTGGTGCACAGGTGGCAAACACAAGGCCCCCCACCTTGGTTTACCCTGCCCAGCACCTTGTTTCTACCTGGCGGCAGCACCGAGCTCTCACTTAACTGTTAAGGAGTAGTTATATTTAACAGTCCTAAAATTGCATTCAGCCCTTTGAAGGCAACCGTGAGGCTGATGTGGCCCCTGGTGAAGATGAGTTTGACACCCTTGAACTAGCGTGTTCTCTTGAGGAGCCTGGAATACAGGGAACATGCAATGAGTGGCAGCCCATCCAAGAGAACCTGGGAAGAGGCTAAACTGTGTAACATGAGCTTGATTCATGAATTTGCTATACATCTGTCAGTCACAAATGCTCAGCCATTAGTCTAAGAGCTGAAATCATGCAGGAGATAGGAGCTGGTGGGTCCTCATCATGTAGTCCAAGCAAATTCCAGCAGAAGATTCTTTAATGGTAAAAATAATTGCCATAATTCATTTTAATAATTACAATTTTTTCCAGTAGTTTCTTTTTTGTGTGGTACATCACCACCATTTCTTGCTGCTGTACTCAGAGACAGTAAATGAATGCCAAGTATAGATCAAAGGATGAAGAATATGAACAAAAAGAGAAGAAACCCTTCTACCATTAAAGGCTAGTGAGCATGGAAACAGGATATTCTTTTTTGTTTGTTTGTTTTTTTACTGGTAGAAGGATCTGTTTCACTCAAGTTGGTCAAGTGAGCCAAGGAATCAGTGTGTCATGAGGTACTAAGCAAAAGGGTCTGGTTCACGGTAACCTCTGCGCCCCAACCATTGATTTCTTGGAAATACAGGTAAAGATACTTGTTTATAACAAAAAATAAAGCACTTAGCACCCAACCACAGATCAATCTCAGCAACTTGCTAGTGAATTCTTCCAATGGAGGAGACAAATCAGTGAGGAATGGGTAAAGGACAGAGATAGAACTTCTAGGGTAGCCACATAGGTCCTCAGCCATGTGGATCCAAAAGGGGAGGGCTTGGTAAAAGCAGATGACTCCTCCAGCAAAGTATCCTTTTGGTTCAGCCAGGCAAGTACCTTCCTTCAGGGGATAGAGATCAGAGATGAACCTACAGGGATTAGACCAAGGATAGCTACAAAGTTGAGAAAAAAATAGTCCAGGGCCACTACTGGGGGAACGTTTTGGGGAGGAGAGTAGAATTTCAGTTCTTTGAGGAAGAATTTTGCAGGACCTGCTGGGGTCCCCCTAATTGGCATAATGTGGGTGACTGAGTATTCTTCCTCTGAGAATAGATCTGTTTCTATGGTTTTCCAATTTTCTTTTATCCTGTGGGGATTTTTTTTAATGGAGAAAAACTGTGGTTCATTTTTTAAAGTATATTTCATTGATTATGCTATTACAGTTGTCCCAATTTTTTCCCCTTTGCTCCTATCTACATGGTACCTCCTTCCCCCCTGCAATTCCCTCACCCCTTTAGTTCATGTCAATGAGTCATGCATATAAGTTCTTTGGCTTTTCCATATCCTATACTATTGTTAACACCCCCTATCTATTTTGTACATACCAATTATGCTTCTTAATCCCTGTACCTTTTCCTCCATTGCCCCCTTCCTTCTCCCTGCTGACAATCCTCCATGTGGTCTCCATTTCTATGATTCTGTTCCTATTCTGGTTGTTTGCTTAGTTTGTTTTATTTCTTTAGATTCAGTTTTTGATAGTTGTGAGTTTACTGCCATTTTACTGTTCCTAGTTTTGATCTTCTTCTTTTTCTTGAATAAATCTCTTTAATGTTTCATATAATAAGGGCTTGGTGAGGATGAACTCCTTCTTTACCTTGTCTGGGAAGCATTTTATTGCCCTTCAATTCTAAATGATAGCTTAGGTGGATAGAGTAATTTAAGTTGTAGGTGTTTGCTTTTCATCACTTTGAATGCTTCTTGCCTGCAAAGTTTATTTTGAGAAATCAGCTGATAGTCTTATGGGAACTCCTTTGCAGGTAATTCTCTCCTTTTCTCTTGCTGCCTTTAAGATTCTGTCATTGTCTTTAACCTTTGGCATTTTAATTATGATGTATCTTGGTGAGGCCCTCTCTGGGTCCAAGTTCTTTGGGACTCTCTGTAATTCCTGAACTTGTATGTCTATTTCCTTCACCAGATTATGGAAGTTTCATTATTTTTTCAAATAAGTTTTCAATTTCTTGCTCTTCCTCTTCTCCTGGTATCCACATGATTTAGATGTTGGCATGTTTGAAGATGTCCCTGAGTCTTCTTATTCTCTTCTCATTTCTTTTAATTCTTATTTCTTCATTGTGTACTGGTTGACTGTTTATTTCTTCCTTATGTTCCAAATTGGTGATTTGAACCCTGGATTCCTTCCCTTCACTGTTGGTTCCCTGTTTTCTTTATTTCACTAGTGTAGCCTTCACTTCTTCCCTTATGCATTTGCTATACTCAATGAGTTCTCTGAGCATCCTGATCACCAGTGTTTTGAACTCTGCATCTGATAGGGTGGCTATCTTCATTTCACTTAATTCTTTTTCTGGAGTTTTGATCAGTTCTTTCATTTGGGCCATATTTCTTTATCTCCTCAATTTGGCAGCCTCCCTGTGTTTGTTTCTTTGTATTAGGAGAGCTTCTTTGACTTCCTGTCTTGGTGCACCTGTTACATTGTAGGGGATGGAACCTGAGGCATTCGCCAGGGTGAAGGCACCTGCTTTGCAGCTTTGTGGAGTTGTAGGTAGAGGAGGGGTTGGAGAGGGAACAATGCCACTTGCTCGGCTCTCACCCCAGTCACTTCTCCCACTTCCCATATGTAAGTGGAGCCCTTCTAATTGCTGCCCTGATGCTGAATCCCTGGGTTTGCATACATTCTAGGACCATGTGGATCTTTTACATGAGAAGTGAGAGATCACTTCCTGAGAGATCATTTTCCTGAGAGATCAACAATTTCTTCCAGTCCCCCAATCCCCACTGGGTTTACAGCCAGAAATTATGAGGCTTTATTTTCCCAGCATTGGAACTTTAGACTGCATAGTCTATCCTGAGGCTGGGATTGCTTACTCCCCAGATGTGCCTCCTAATTTTTATCTGCCACATGTGAATGTGGGACCATCTGTTCCACTGGCTGCTGCCACTGTTGCCTCCTTGCCTCACCATTGCCACGCTGTGTCCTCTTCACCCTGGCTCCTCATCTCCGCCCCTCCTACTCATCTGGATGAATATTTCTTCCAGTTTTATGATAGCTTGATTTTCTGGCAGTCCTGGTTGTTTTTGTTTTAAAGTTAGTTTTTATTGTTTTTATGGTTGTATGAGGAGGTGAGGTGTGTGTACCTATGCCTCCATCTTGGCCAGAAGTTATCCTCTGGGTTTGTTTGTTTATTTTAAAGTAAAAATTTTATCTTGCACATCAAAGACATTAAATACATCAGATTATATGCATAATGTATGTTAGCTCATGTAATTTCCACAATATTTATTTAGTGATAGATCATAAGAATGACTTTAAAAATGAAAAAAATACCCACATTCAGACAAGGCGAGTAACTTGTCTAAGGGTGCAAAGTGGTAAAGAGTAGATCTGCACTCGTTTGTCTTTTCTGGCTATTTCAGGCTGCCTCTTCATCAGCAGGTCTGTGATCTGATCGTCACCAGTGGGCCTTGGAGAGGTGGGCATTGTGGTGATGGGAGAGGGAAGAAGATGGAGGGGGTGGCCACCAGACTGGGCTTCTGCTGGGATTTCTTCACAGTCCTCCTCTGGTTCCTGAATTATTGCATCTCTCACAGTATTGAGGCTGGCCAGCAGACTCAAATGACAACCATTTTATTTTTAGTATTTTATCATGTTATTTGAAAAGTAGAGTTTAAAAAAATAAAAGATCACAACATCATTATTAATATATTTAAATAATCATTTACTTTTAATGTTGTTATCCCCAGGGCACAGGAAATGATCATGGAAGTTAGAGGCTCACCAAGCTGTTACTCACAACTCTCAGCTCAGCTACTTAAAGTGTGGGTGGTTGCTATGGGAAACTACTTAAATAAACTTGAGGAAGGTCCAGAGGGTCCAGTAGTACAGGCATTTAATGGATTTACCTTATTTTGGGAAAACAAAACAATACAATAGAAGCTAAGATTTTTTCACTCCCCAAGGGTCTCTTGTCTCTTCTGCTAATACTAGAAATTTCCTCTGCCTAAGGTAATTGTTTTTGTCCAAGACAGCCAGTGAAAGTGGATTAGGAAGAATAATCATAACCTACCTTCTAAACAGCTCAGCCAAACTAAAAATATTCAAAATGAAAATAAGGTAGAAGTTTCTAGCTGTGATCTAATATCACAATGACTATAAATTTTTAAAAATCCACTTATTTTTAAAATGGCCCTAGATTACTTTTCCACTGGTAGATTGTTTATATTCAACCCCTGAGTGGCAGACTCTTAAAACCTAACCCTGATTGCAAGGAATTGAAATGGCAGGCTTTATGATTATACATTTTGATTTCAGTGACTGGGAACATATTTTGCTTTATATCATACTTTTTGCTTCATTTTTTTTTCCTTTCTTCAAATGACTAAGTGCTTTAAGGTCCTGTATGTTTATTGAAATTACTTTAAAATTCTTAGCTCATTTCTATACTGTTATGCAAGATTTATAATCCAATGACAACTTTGATATATTGTAAATATCTGTTCCCTTATAAACTAAGCCTTTTTCCCTTCCTAGCTTTTCATGAAGAATATTCTCCATTCAAAGAGAGAAATGGTTACACAAATTATTGTACATGCACATAGTGAAATGCTTTGCAATTGTTAAAGATAATTTTTTTAAAAGTTAATCTGCATGCACTTGTGGAAAACAATGTCTTAAGATATAAATTTAAGTGAAAAGAGCAAATTATAGAACAGAATGTGTAAAGAAATGTGTATATATACAGCATATGCATATAATACATGCATTGAGCATTTCTGAAAAGATACACAAGGGATGGCTAAAATTTTCACCTCTGTGGAGGGGGAAGAAGGGATTGCAGGGGGAAAACATGTTTACATATTATTTGGATGCTCTTTGGTGCTGTTGAAATTTGAGTATTATTTTTATGATAATAAAGAGACCTGTGGAGATATGGTGTTTGTTGTGGTGTAGGGAATGAAATGAGAAAACAATGACAAGGGGCATGACACATTCATTCATGGTTCGCTTTTGATTCTTAGTATCTTTATTTATCAGTGTAATTGCACATCAGCCCTTTCTGATATCATCTTAATCTACACTTTATTATTTCATGCTTGGGCCATTTGCAACAACCTCTGGAATCATTACTTCATTTAAAACTTTCTGTCCCCAATTTGTCTCTATCACATCCAGAGGCAGTAAAATACAGCAGTTAGTGGTATGAGTTCTGGATTCAAATCCTGACTGTGGCACTTCTAGCTTTATAATCTTTGGCAAATCAGTTAACTTTCTGTGTCCTAATTTTCTCATTGCATAATTCAGGATATTAATTTATATCTTATAGGTGTCATTAGAATTATTGTATGTACTGGCATATTGCAAGCTCTTCTAGGTGTTAGTCATTGTTATTCTTCAAGATTTTTTTGGTTAAAATTAAGTAACTCCAACAAAGCAAAACAAATACAAGAAATAGAGAGAGAGAGTCCAAGATGGCTGAGGAGTAGGTAGAAACCACACTCACATGCTCCTGTCCCCAAACCGGGTTTATAGTTAAATTATAGAGCAGTCAATCTGAATAACCAACTGAAGGCTAGCTGAACTGAAATATTATAACCAATAACTTATAGAAGAAGGCACATAGAGACTGGTAAGAAGGGTGGAGATGCAGAAAGGGCTGGCCCCTGCACAAAGGTGGGGAAGCTGAGAAGCCAGAGGGATATTGCAGCTGCAAAACTCCCTCCTCCCAGAAGTGTGGGTCTCAACTCCACACGGGGATCCCTAATCCAGGGCAACAGAGATGGGAAGAGAAGCCCACATAGCATCTGACAGTGAAAATCCATGGTGAGTCAGTCCTCCTTGGAGACCCAGATGCCACCTCTTCAGAAATAAGCACTCCTATTGTTATAGCACCAGTCTGGGGTATGTACTATCCAGTCCCCCTGAGTGTTGATGAGGTCACTCAGCTGTGTTCAGGTCCTGCAGAGGGGGCTGCAGGCTTCCCCCAGCAGTGACATTTGGGGCCTTCTTTTTCTGGGGATGCCCTTGGTGGAGACTCAGTCAGTCACTAAACTGTGTGGCTTTAGAAAAAGGGCCCATCTCCCCTATCTCAAGTGTGCAGCTAGTGCCCCGCCCCGCATCTGCTGAACCACTTGGCTGGCCCTGCCCCACTGAGATAAGCTGTGCAGAGGGACCACAACACTGTGCAGAGCTGAGACTTTCAGAGTATGTCTCCCAGGGAGGATAATATCTGCAAACCAGAAGGGTAGGTCCTGGGGGGTGTGGCTGCATTATGGGGTGGTGGTGGGGCACACTCCTTTTTCCCCCTGCCAGCTCAACCCATACTACTCTAAGAAAGGAAGAAGTGCTTACCCCTATCCTACAGGCTTGTGGGCACCATCCCCAATATGAGGCTCTTTGGATCAGCCCGGCCAAGTCCTGGATACCCTGCCCTTCTGGGCTCAGTTACATGGGGGGAATGGAGCGTAGCTAAGAGCTGGAACATTCAAAATGTGAGTCCCTCAGAGGCTATTGTCTGGGATTAGGAGAAGTGCTTAGTACTCTCCTGCAGGCTGGGCCAGAATCCTCCACAATGGGAGACTATTTTGATCTGTTCCCCTGAGCCTAGTGGCTCTGCCTGGTGGAGCTTGCTCCTGCAGAGGGTATGACTGGCTACACACAACCTGAACCTGTAGTACACTCCTCTTGGGGAACTAGAGTTAGAGACTCTGGCAGAGACCAAGTGATTTGGATCTGGAGTAGGGGCCACATTCCCTTCATTTAATACCTGACTGCATGACTCCCAAGTAAGGAACACATTAGCCCTGTCCTCCTGACACCAATTGCCCCACCCTACTGAGCTCACAACCTGTGCAAGGGTTTGTGGGTCATGGCCAGCCTGGGCCCATTCTATAGTCTTTCTTCAGAAGGCTCTGGAGGAAGACCATGCAACCTCAGGGGGAGGCAGAGTAGCCAACAAGCAGAGGCAGAACTCAGGGAGACTTGGTCCTTTTACAGATCTTTTCCCAGCTCTAAGCTGGAGGAAGTTTACCCTTATACACAGAGTGGCCCCTCCCATACACATCTAGGCCCAATAGACACAGCCACAAACAGTAAAGAGTGTAGTAGCTCCAGGTAGGTAGCCAGTTATACACAACATCTGACATCGACCTGCACCTGAACCTCACCCAAGCAGACCCAGAACTAATACAACTGGTAGTGGGCTTCAGTCCACATCAGAGCTTGACCCAGCTGATCACATAAGTGGCATACCCAAAGGGGGATTCCAGCAGGCACCAGATCTTGCTGGGGGCAACTCCAGCTAAGGCTGACAGCCCCTGAATACATGGTAATCAAAGTTTACCCATAAGGGTAAGTCAGTCATCCTGAAGGGTTCACTCCACCCATGAAAAGGCCAATGGCATTCAAGACTCGAATACAGCAGAAGGGTTCACATAACCCACAAGGAACATTCCTGGAGCATCAAGCTCAGGTGATCTGGAACAGTATGCAACTTAGGCCAACGAGACACTTTCATCATAAAGCCATTATAGCAAGTTTGGGAGTCACAGTAGATCTACCTAATACACAGAGACAAAATGAGAAGACAAAGAAATATGTCTCAAATGTAAAAAGAAGAGAAATCCCCAGAAAAATAATTAAATGAAATGGAAGAAACCAAAATACCAGATGTAGAGTTTAAAACAATGGTTATAAGAATGCTCAAGAACCTTAGGGAAAGAATGGATGATCTCACTGAGAACTTAAACAAAGAGATAATAAGCATTAAAAGGGACATAGAAACTATAAAAAAGAACTAGTCAGAATGTCTGAAGTGAAGAATACACTAGAAGGAATCAGCAAAAGATTAAATGAAGCAGATGATCAAATAAGTAATTTAAGGACAAGATAACAATAAGCACCCAAGCAGAGTATCAAAAAGAAAAGAGAATTTAAAAAGATGAGGAAAGTCTAAGGCACCTTTGTCATAACATCAAGCATAACAACATCTGTATCATAAGGGTACCAGAAGGAGAAGAGAGTGAGCAAGGGATAGAGAATCTGTTTGAAGAAATAATGGCTGAAAATTTTCTTAACAGGGAGAAGAAAAAGGTCACACAAGTTCAGGAAGAACAAAGATTCTCAATAAAGATGAACCCAAAGAAGCCCGCACCAAGACAAATCATAATTGAAATGCCAAATGTTAAAGATAAAGAGAGAATCTTAAAAGCATCAAAGGAGAGAGACTGTTAGTTATCTACAAGAGAGCTCCTATAAGACTGTCAGCTGATTTTTCAATGGAAACACTTAAGGCCAGGAGGGATTAGCATGAAATATTCAAAGTGATGAAAAGCAAGGACTACTCTATCTGGCAAGGCTGTCCTTTAAAATTGAAGAAAAAATAAAGAGATTCTTAGACACACACACACACACAGACACACAAGCTAAAGGAGTTCATTACCACCAAACCAGTATCACAAGAAATGTTAAAGGACCTTCTTTATAAAGAATAAGAAATATATAGAGAGGAACATAGTTATAAAGAATAAAATGGAAATAATCCCTATCAATAATAACCTTAAATGTAAATGAATTAAATGTTCCAATCAAAAGATATAGGGTAGCTGAATAGATAAGAAAACATGACTCATATATATGCTGTCTGCAAGAGACCCACCTCAGAACAAAAGATACACACAGAATGAAAGTGAAAGGACAGAAGACATTTTTCATGCAAATGGTAAAGAAAAAAAACTTATATGGGGTAGCAATACTTATACCTGACAAAATAGACTTCAAAATGAAGGTTATAACAAGAAACTAAGCAGGTCACTGAAAAATACTGAAGGGATTGATCCAACACAAGGATATAACCCTTTTAAACATATATGCACCTAACATAGGAGCACCTAAATATATGAGGAAAATCTTGGTGGACTCTAAAGGAGAGAGCTGTAGCAATACAGTCATAGTAGGATTTAAACACTCCACTGTCATCAATGGACAGATATTCAGACAAAAAATCAGCAAGGCAACAGCAACCTTAAGTGACACACTGGATTGGATGATTTAATTGATATTTACAGAGCATTCACCATAAAGCAGCAGAATATACATTCTTCTTAAATGTACATAAAGCATTCTCAGAGATAGGCCACATGTTAGGACACACAATAAGTCTTAACAAATTCAAGAAGACTGAAATCATATCAAGCATCTTCTGTGACCACAATGGTATGAAACTAGAAATCAACTACAGTAAAAGAAACTGAAAACACTGAAAGACATGGAGGCTACATAGCATGTTATTAAACAATGAATGGGTTAATATTGAGATCAAGAAAGAAATAAAAACTTATCTGGAAACAAATGAAAATGAACACACAACACCCCAAATCTATGGGACATCATGAAAACAGACCTAAGAGGGACGTGCATAGCATTACAGGCCTACTTCTAGAAGCAAGAAAAATCTCAAATAAACAATCTAACCCTTCATCTAAAAGAACAACACACAGGAGAAGATGGCGGCTTGGTAAGAAGGAGCAGATTCCACTTTCTCCTACACATGGGAGAGAAACCAGGCCGATCTACGGAGGAACAGAGCAGACAGCCAACAGTACCACAACATATATGAAGATAGGAGATCAAAATTTGTAGCGGACATTGAAAAACCAGATGGTAAGGGGACTGCTTTGGGACAATAGAGGCCTAGAGATCAGCACAGGGAGCAGGGAGGCTGCAACCCCAGCCATGGCCCATGGGGCTGACCGCAGGGAGCTGGGCCAGTGCTCCCTCCCTGGCTAGGCAGGGTTTGAGCAGCACTGTGAGGGAGCCTGGATGCTTGAAATTTTAGAGAGCAATTTCAAGGATTGAGGTGCAAACACATGGGGGCTGTGAGCACCCATGCAGAGACCTGGAAAGAA
>PVKM010032161.1:0-16518 GCA_004027735.1 Carollia perspicillata
AACCCATTATATTTGCTTTGCGATATAATTCCCAACCAACTGGACCACATGGAACAGGGCCTAGATGGGCACCTTTAAGGAAGTTACTTAAATCATCTGAGCCCTAGATGCCTCCTCTCTAAAATGGGCCATGAATACCTAACCTGCTTGGTTGGGAATAGAATTAAAGAGATAACACATGTAAGACACTTAGAGTAACTGGAGGTGAACTTGAACTCAATAAATGTTGGTTTTCTTTCTATATATCCCCCTAAATCTTTTCAAGGACCAGGCTTTGTTTTGCTGCTCCACCTCAGTGAAAGAAAATAGTCACAGATCAACTTTCTCTTCACGGTTTGGCTCCATGCTTTCAAAGCTAAATAAAGCCGTTTATTTTATTCTCCTCCACCCAGGCCCAATTTGCCAGCCCTGAAGTTTACTGTGCATGTCTTCAGAACCTCCTATAATCTCTTCACTTCTCTTAATTCGTAGAACAACAGACTGGGCAGTGGGCTCCTCTCCCCAAGACCAAGAAGATCCAACGGTGTAAGAAGTGTAACAGACCTGCTTCCTTTGTCCACCTACGACTCCCAAAGCTTCCTGTTAAGCCTTGCTCTCCACCAGGAACTGGAGGCTCCCTTTCTCTGAATTCATGTAGTTTGGTTAGTGCTTTTAGTTCTTCTCATTTCTAGCCATTCCAGATACTACAGCTCCCCCTTCCTCCGAGAATCCCAAATTAGGATTATAAATACTCATGACTAGGTCTGTTGAAGAAAGCAGATACATCTGGCACCTTTGGCAACATTCCAAGTTGTAATCATTAAAAAAAAAATCCCCATCAATTCACTGAATACTAAACTTTTCAGATCCTGCACCCATGCGAAGAAGACAGACGGCAGAATGGCCCTGGCTCTGGGGAAGGCTCCCACCTGGGGCAGGAGAGTGGTCAGCCTGAGAGGGCCGTGACTTCAGGATGCAGACACGTGGAGAGGTCATTTGTTTCTCATTTACCCAGCACATAAGAATATGGAAATAGTCTCAGTCCATTTGTTTGATGGGCCTCCTAAGCCAGTAATAAACAAATCAATACAATTAGTTTGGGCTCATCATCATTAAGGAACTATCACTGCTGGGACACAATTTAATTATACCTCTTGCTCCACAGGAAAGAAACCTCTTGAGATGGGTGGCTTCTCCTGAGATTGTAGCCAAGCGGCAGTGGATGGGGAGGCTCCGAGGCAGTGTCTGCGTGTTTCCTTGGGAATGCCTGTACCTGTGCGGCATGGCAGGGGTCTGCCCAGGGTGGTTCTCAGTGCTCCTGCTACCAGTTTTGGGAATTCATTTGAACAACTGTGCATTCTGTGTGGCGCTCAGAAACACAACACATGCCAACAAACTGAGATAGTGAATGAAGATTGAAATGAGGATGTCTAATTCGGAACTGAAATCAAACCAGAAGCCACAATGCATGGTGTGGGGCGCCTGTGACACTCTGTGACACTCTGTGACAGTGACAGAGTTCAAGAACTGCCTTCCGCCTCAGATTTTCAGCTAAGTCTCTGGCACATTATGGCTAACAAGAGCTAACACTCAGTAAATGAGACCTGTGACCTTAGCATTGTTCATACGAACCGTGGTTGTTTCTCAGTGGGTCACAGTTAGGCGGGTTGTTTCGTATGGACAGAAGAACCCTTTCACATCTTACCGTTTTCTTCCCTCACCTCCTAGGAAAATTCATGTTTGAGCCAAATCTAAGGACATGATTGTCCAACTGAAATAACTACAATTTTCTTCTGGAAGTGATCTTAGAAAGATCAGTGTGGCTAGCATCCTAAGTTTCAAATTGGTAAACTAAGGTCCAGAGTAGTTAATTAACTTGCCTAGGCTTCCCAACTGGAGGAGGAGAATCGGCACTTGAATCCAAAACTCAGTTGAAGGGTTCCCTCTGCTACACCATCCAAATAAGTCCATATTTCCAAAGTTTTCTGTTAAGAAAGACTCCCAAATAACACAATCTTTTGAATGATTAATTTGATATTTAAACTTGCAGTCTTTTCCCACTGGGTACTATAGGAGATCATCACTGGAAAAAATGATTTGTCTAAGGTTATGAAATGCTTAATTTATAGGAGCCAGCAATTGATTAATTACATATTTTTGGAATTGACTTTATATCTTTTCTCTTTTCAGAGTAAGTGATGTATACTGTATAATGATTTTAAAATATAAATTTAAACATACAGAGTGCTGTGAAATTGGATATTACCACTTGAAGATGATTTACCTAAGAGAGCCTCCTGATCTTTTCAGACTGTGATGTGGAAAACAACTTTTTATTAAGCTAGCAAAATTTAGGGATTGATTATTATAGTACTTAGCATTACTTCCTCTAACACATAAGGCTTCTGGCACCGTTGTTTAAAATTACAAAGGCAGTCATAGTGTACCTTCCAACCACAATAAGATATCCTCCCTTAAGTATCTAATTCATATGCAAAAATACTACGACAAATGCACTGTTATTTTCAGCAATCTTCTCTAATAATAGTAAAATTAACTCTATTCTCCTCTCGATTTTCTAATAATAGTAATATGTTATATTAAATTAGTACTATTGTGTACCTGGCACACATTATATATATACATATATAAAATGGTTATGAGGTCTGTCTGGAAAAAGTCCAGCCACTGTTAACACAACAAGAATGGTTTGTGTGACATTGATATAACCTGGCAGCCAAGGAGAGTGGACTGCAATGCACATGGGTAAATGATGATGACTTCACTGTACTAGTCACTGAGGGCTGTAGATGCTGTTGAGTGAGCATGTGCACTGTGTGGCTGTCATATTCAAATGACTGAGTGAGTAGAGCAATGAATTTGCATCAAATTTTGCATTAACCTTGAACATTCCTCCATGGAAACTATTCAGATGATTCAGGAGGCCGCAGCTCTGGGCAACTGGTGATTGGCAGCTTCACCATGACAACATATCACTCATGCATCCCATTTCATGCAAAGTTTTTGGCAAAACATCAAATCACCCAGGTGACTCAGGCCTCCTACAATCCAGATTTGGTGCCCTGGGACTTCTGACTTTTCCCAAAACTGAAATCACCTTTGAAAGGGAAGAGATTTCAGACCATCAGTGAGATTCAGGAAAATGTGATGGGGCAGCTGACAGCAGTTGGGAGAACTGTGTGAAATTTCAAGGTGCATTCTTCGAAAAGGGCTGAGGTGTCCTTGTCCTGTGTAAAGTGTTTCTTGTGTCTTGTATCTTCTTCAATAAATGTCTCTCTTTTTATATTTCATGCTGGATACCTTCTGCACAGACCTTACATACTCTGTGATGGTTAATTTTATGGGTTTACTTGACTGGGACACAAGGTGCCCAGACATTTGGTCAAACATGATTCTGAATGTATTTGTGAGGTTGTTTCTGCCTGAGATTAGCTTTTGAATTTATAGACTGAAGAAAGCAGATTGTCCTCCACAATGTGGGTGGGCTTCATCCCATCAGTCGAAGGCTTGAATACAAAAAAAGAGACCAATCTGATGAGTAAGAGGAAACTTCTTCTGCCTGACTCTTTAAGTTGGGGATATTGTTTGTTTATTTTCATGGTTATGGGTTTAATATCAGCTCCTCTTGGTTCTCAAATATACCAGCCTTTGGACTAGAATGGCAACTTTCAACTGGTGTTCCATGAGAATTTTTAAAACATACAATACTTGACCTCTTAAAATTCTTGTGGCACACCAGTGTGTCACAGCACACCATTTGAAAACCGCTGGGCTAGAACTACACTATCGCCTCTTCGGGGTCTCCAGTTTGCCAACTGTAGATCTCAGGACTTGTCAGTCTCCATAATCATGTGTGCCAATTTATGTATATTTTTTCCCTCTGGAAAATGCTGTACTATATACAAGTATATAACGTGAATGTTTGTAAATTAACAAACACATTAGAAACCTAATTTAAGAGGCTTAAGTGACTTGATAAGACCAATATATCCTCCAAGAAAGAAAAGCAACTTTACCTAAAAACATAATTCCATTAGTAGAATGTGAGCAATGAGATTCCTAGATATTTTAGGTTTTGTAGATTCTAGAAAGCATAGGATGTGGTCATGATATCATTTAGCACTCAAAGTGGATAAGAAATGTATTAGGGAAGTGGCACCAGGAACGTGTTCAGAAATTCTGCTACCACGATTGAGTCAAGCTTATGATAAGATAGTAACATAGTTTGACAGATACTCTACTATTTGAAGAACTTCATAGAATTGTAGAGATTTACAGAGATATGGACACAGCAGAACCCTACCGAAGGCCTGGGCAGAGATGATAATGGAGCCCTGATGAGACAGGGGAACGAACCTGGACGTGTGAGACATCTACACGAACCTGCTAATATCCTCTGAGGAAATGGCCCTGAACATACACAACATTTTCTGATTGCGGAGATTCTTGATAACTTAGTTGATATCAACTTTAAAAATTTCTGAATGACTGAACTCAATACCTCTTCTTTTCATATACACATGCTGAAATGACAACATGAGGAAAATACATAAAGCAAAACATATTAAACATCTTTTGAAAACAGACTAAACTGCACAATATAAATATAAAAATCAAACCTAATGTTTGCACTGTCTTATTCTAAATTGCTGAAAACACACCTATGTATGTTATCTCATTTCAAACAGAGAGCTAGCCATTCCCTTTGGACAGTCCAGGAAAGCTCACATTTTAGAAAAGTAGATTTCCAAATAACAGAGCACACTGGAGAAATGCTTAATCAAAATCAGGAATCAGTAACTAGCCTGAGATCACAATGCAAAATCTGGGGTGAAGGGATTTCAGCTGTCGTTTTGTCTTTGTTTCATACTAAGTTCACATTTGTACTCGTATCCCCAAATTCCCTACCCTTAAAAATCCTACTCCAAAAGTTACTGTGTACTGTGGCCCCCTCGTCGGTCTCTCGAGGCTCGGTGTGTGCATAGCCCTGTGTTTCCAGCTGTGCCAGCCCTCCAGGCTGCATCTCTCTCTCCACCTACTTGAAACACCTCCAGCACAAGTTTTATGACAGATATTCTTTACTTCCAAAGACAGTGTTCAGTTTTGAAGGGTTGAATGATATAAACAATTGAAAAAAAGATCTAAAATTGAACTCGATAGGGAGTAAAATGATACATAAAAGTGGATCTCATGGAACTTTAAAATAAATCAACAAAAGTGAGAAGATGTTAACTTTCTGTTTCATATCCCCCGCCCACCACCAACAGGCCCAGCCCCCCATGGTAACATGAGGGTGTAGCGTTAGAAACAAACAGACTGCCCCAATCCCAGGGCACCAGGAGACGACCTTTCCTTTCAGGAAAACAAGCTAGTTGGTAGAACAGGCGATAAGATATGACTTATCAATGACGTTACTGACATCGCCCCACAAGAGATCTCCAGTACTCAAGAGCTTCTCAAAGCCATGTGCTTATTAGTCTTACATGTTTATTTAACTTCCCAATGCAGTTTGCACTTGGTGCTGGTAGTCTGACACCATGGCTTTTAGCCATGCCCAAGTTAGGTTTGACTGACTGCTTGTGTGCATCCCTAGGGTGTTGCAATCTCAATGGGTGTTTGTTTTCCCAAGACACTTCCTGTGGCCTGGGTGAAGTCCATTGCTCTTGATCACTACTTCTAATCAGTTTTCTTTCAAGTGTGGCCAAACGCCATTTGGCTTCTATTACAAAATAGTCAGATATTTTGTTTGCAATAGTAAATGATGTATTTATTTTAAAAATTTTTTACTAGGGTCATATTTTTAGGTCTCTATTTTCATTTCTTTTTGATATAAGCCTATTTTCTCAGTTAAGCCCATTTATTCTAGAGCATCAGTAAACCAATTTTATTTTACTCCCCATTAATGATGTGCTTTTTTAAAAAATTGGTACAAGGATGTACTTGGTGATTCTGTAGGACTATAGGGCTGCCAATAAGATTATTTCTGTTCCTTAACTCACCAAGCCTCCAGTCCATTTTCAGAAGGGCAATGAGTTAACTCACTGGCAGAGAAAGAGCATAGATCATGGAGAGAGAAAACCTAACTACACTCAGTGAAGCTCACTTAATTCGTCTGAACCTTAGTTTACTCCTCTGTCAAACAGGAATAATAAAATACATACCACACATGCCACGGGAGAGTTGTGTACATCAGACTGAATATTTATACCAGGGTATTAAATTCAAACTTTTGACTGGACACTCAGGAATCATAAATATCAGATACCAGAGTTACCGATGAGACAGACCAACCTGCAAAACCTGAAAAGGAGACAACTAAGTTTAACTGCCTGGTCTTATGCAAGTCAGCCGCACATAATATAAGAGCTCTGAGAGAGGAACATGTTTGAGGGGGATTTCCTTAGCAAGAGCTGTGCTGGGAGATCTCTTCCCGGAGGGGTTGTTTGCCCATTCAGATCCAACCAGAGGAGAGAAACTTTAACAGGACCACTCGGAAGTGCAATATCTGTCCCCTGCAGCTGGAGACATGGGGTGAAGTGGCATCTAACCTCCAACAATGGCCTCAGAAGTGTTTCGCCGAATTAGTTGGGACAGAAGTTATGTGAGTGTGTGTCTTAGATTAGACATAGGCCATGTAAACAGGGGGACCAGAATGAAGTGGCATTAGCTCCATTCTGTCCAATAGTGCCTTTGAAATGGGAAATCTCATCAAATAAAAGCTGGAGGTGAGTTCCCCACCCCTCATTCCTCGTGGAAGGAGTAAAGAACCAGTTAAAGGAAAACGCATCATCATGTATATCAAAAGTGCTGTGCAGCTGACAGGTGCCCAGCACTGAGTGTTGGAGAGGATTCTAAAGAACCCATGAAAGTGTCCCATGAAAGAAAGCTTTAATACAGGTTAGGCTCAGAGGGCACAAGGCTGCCTAACGGCAGAACTGGCCATGTAAATGCTTGCCTTTCCTTCTTACCTTTTGCTCTAACTCCAAATGGTCCATAAAAACAGCTAGCTCATGCAGAGAGGAGCAAGAAGAAAAAAGAAACCAAATGCATCACACTTCCAGGCTGTGGGCCCATGGCGAGGACAGAGAGTCACTAGTTTTGAATGAGTAGGAAGGTTTGACTATTACATGAAATTGGACATTTAAAATATTAAACTGTGACAGTATTTTGTTACTTAAGGTGATAAGAATATTTTTATTACTTAAGAAATACCAGAAAAATCGGGGGAGTACCCAAGTTTACAACCAGGAACAGAGGAAGAACTGAATACATTTTAAAGACAGTGGTGACAAAATAATTGAGATACACACATACACAACAAAAATACATATAGTATATAATGTTATGCTAAAAATTACAGTGTTTAGGGAGCACGATATAGATAGATGTTAATTTCCAAGGACAATCCATCATGTGCAGATTTTAAAAAAAATTCCCAGATCCTAGAATTTAAGCCTCAATTTGATAATCTAAGAAGGTCTGGGGCGTGGTGCAAGGGAGAAACCTCTTGCTTCATTGAATCTCCATCTCACCATTTCTACCCCAAGTTGGGTGAGAGATGCTCAAATAGATCCCTGGGAGATCTGTAGGCTGGGTTTCCTGGTCAGGAGATAGAGGAGACTGATGCCCAGTTAGCCCCTGGTTAAACAGCCTGCACTACCAGTCAGTCAGGGCAGGGATGTGAATGTTTCTCATAGAGCAGATAGATGCGGGTCATACAGGACAGAGAGCAAGTATGGGATCTTATTACAAAATTCCTAAGAAGTCTGCCCAGAAGGCTAACACTGAGGATGCATACCTCCAGCTTCTCAGGGCTGAGAAAGGAGCCACAAGAGATCACTAACTAGAAGAGAGATACATGTTTAAGATAAGGGTCCCAGGAAGAAGGAGACCAGTGGTGAGCAAAGGAAAGAGCAGAGAAAAGCTTAAGCTCATGCTCCTCTCCCTGGCTGCAGAGTTCCAGCTGAAGGAAGGGAGAAGGTTTAATGCTAACTCAAGTTCAGAGTTTTGATTATTCCACAGAACTGGAAATCACAGTTACTGAATTGAGACTGCATTTGTGGCTTCAAGGCATTTTAGGACTGTTTTACCCATGAGTGAGCAGAGGAATTATAGAACCTATTAGAATTTTTATCCAGGAGCAGAGAAAAAGAACCCTTCTTCAAAAACAATTTCAAGGAATTGTAGAAAACAAAAGTTGCATTTTAATTGTGTAATGGTCAACAACAATATACTCCAATGCCTAGACAAGCCCTGGCACACAGTAGAATAGTAGGTCCTCAATAAATATTTATTGTATAAATGAGTGGATAACCTGCTAGTTTTACACACACACACACACACACACACACACACACCTGCAACTCTGGAAACTATAAAGTTTTCTATAGTAATACCTTTGAATAAGTACACTATTATAATGACTGTTAATGGCAGTGGTATCCAATTACCTGCAATCCTGAGAGGCAAGGGTTACAGTGGAACACGTTCTTCCATTCATTCACTAATTTAGGTAATGAATGTCGACTAACCAACTGCTTTATTTCAGGTACCATGATGGGCACTGGAAATAATGATGCAGCTCCTGTCTTCATGGACCTCACTGTTCAGAAGAGGAAGACAGATGAGCAAGTAATGATTGTTTCCAGAAAGTCTGAAACCTGACTGGGGAAGAAGAGAAAACAGAACAAAGATGATAACGGGGTTTGCTAATGGGTTTTTTTTTTTTTTTTTGGACTTGTTGAGTTCTGGACAGCAAACCGTCAGCAGAGAAGATAGCATGGGCTTGGTAAATATCAGTACCAGCTCAGAATGAGAAAGGTCAGAGGCTGTCAAATAGGAATTTTGCTCTCTTCATAAATTTGTGCAGCACTGGTTCTGGAAGTGAAAGCCAGGTTGTGTTACAGAATCATGTACAACCGACAGGTACTAGAATGGGCTCAAATAATTCACTGGGGTGGAGGGCTGTTAAAGGGCCAGAATGACCTGTAAATTATCTTACATTGTCTTACATTCATTCATACATTCATTCAACTAATATTTACTAAGTGTTGGGTCTAAACGAGCTTATACAGGGTCTGGGATGTGAGTTCTGGAGAACTGTTGGGAACCGCTCTGTCTGGTTTCAGGAGTTGTAACCACCCCCCCTGTGGCTAAGGCTGAGTGAGCGACCTCTGGACTGTGGGCCACTGAGGAAACAAGGCTTATCTCCCTGGCAGGAGTGCTGCCTCTGCCATCTCTAGCCCCCAACGCTTGGTCGGCTAGTCAGAGTCTATGGGTACGACCCCTCAGAGAAGGGGCAACCCAAGCAGACATGATCATGTGGGAGACCATTTAGGAAGGACTCAGTGGGGGCTGCAGCAAGTGAGGGTGAAGGACCCTCAAACCCTCTGGCTATTTTGACACAGACGGAGTCCCCTTTCCATCTGGGAGAAGCTCTGGGAGAAGTGCTTCCTGGCTCTAATCCACTTAAGCCTGAATCTTGACAGGGAGGGGGTGCAGCCCTCTGCCAGCTAGAGCAGGTTCCAGGGTAATGAGCATAACAAAGATTTTGTAAAGTCCTGTGAAGCCTGTTTTGCTAAGAGTGCTATCATCCATATGATAAGGGTCCGGGCAGGGAGTGAGTATGTCTCCTAAAGTTGTTGCAACCCCCTTACATGACAGACACTGACTCAGATTAAGCCCTCAGATTTCTTTGAAATGTTATCTATTGTTTGATCCTTGCCACCTGACATTGATTGATGAGCTTTACCTGTATCCCTGTGTGTTACGAACCTGATAAAAAGCCATTGAGGCAAGGACTTGGGGCCCTGCTCCCATGAGAGAAGCTATCCACCTTTCTTCCCCAAGCAAATCATGTCTTGGTAGCATTATGTTCATCCGTGGTAGATGGGGGGGGGGGGTGAGGGAAGGGGTCTGTGGGCGGAGCCCCCACAGAGAACTGTCCATTGGAATCCTACTCTGGTCTTCCCGTTCCTTAGTTACCTCCTCCTACTTCTCTTCTACTCCTCCCTTAGAGAAGATAGTAGCATAGTTGAGCAATTAAGAACAGAGACTTGGAATGAACCCTATCTGGATTTTGCCTCGGTGACTTCAGTCAAGTGATTCGGTTTCTCTGAATCCCAGCTTCCTCGTAGGTGACAATGCGATAGCAAAAGCAGCTCCTTGGGGGGGCTGTTGGGCAGATTAAATAAAACAATGCATATGAAGGAATTGGCATGGTTCCTTGAACACAGAAAGCCTTAGATAAAGGTTATTTATCATTATTGTTCTTTTCTTTTCTGCTTTGCTCCCTGGGAAATCGGGTACTTTAAACTAACCACAAATGCTGTGATGTTTCAAATATTCTTACTTTGTGAAGCCATTTAATATTGCTATGCGGACTGCCTCATCTTCCCCCACCCGCCTGAATCAGTGCTATTGTTAACAACTCAGAAGCAACACCACGATTATGACTCCAAAAGGACTGAAACCTAAGGGGCTCGGAACCTTTGGGAAAATAAGAGAGGGATTGGGTTAAAATTCCAAATGCTGGCTCTTACTGTAAAGGTGAAGTGTTTTTTTTGCATGTGAAGAAAATTTGATAAAATTCTCTTTGACAAATTTCTGAGTCATTGGAGCATGAAAAAAGGTGTTTCTCATCCCTTGAAAGAAATTCTGGGTACCTTTTTCAGTGCATGAATATCTCAATAAGCAGCTTGATTTTAAAATGTCAAACATGCCACAGAACTTGGGTCTTGGGTAGGATAAATGCCTTTGATTTGTTTGAAGAAATTTGATTTGGAAATAGCCAAGTGATTAGTTGTCCAGACTAAGGCTTTGAAGTCACAGAATATGGATTTCTATTATAGTCCCTTATAGATCCCTAGACATTTGCATGTAAAATATTTCTAGAACTTTTGCATATGCTTAGATATTAAAATAAGCATGCTTAATGCATTTGTAAGATTCAATCTGTCGCATACACAATGCATTTTAAAATGCTACCCAATGAGGAAATATCATCTTGTTTTTTAACCTTAATCAAATAGGAGAATGAACATATAGTGCTGATGAACTATGACTGTCGAAGTTCTAAATGCAGAGTTGTATATAATCCTGTACATTGTGCATTTGGGATATGGTTAAATAATAGCTCTTAGGAGGTCTCCATTTAAAAGAGACTGAAGAATGGGGAGCCAAACCAAAGAGAGTCAAGAATCATTCAAGCATAAAAATAGAAGTCTAAAAAGGACCTTGAAAGGTTGAAACGTCCAATGCTTTTCCTGAAGTTACAGACTTTCAGGATGTTAGGTCTGGGGGCAACACAAGGAGATCACCTACTCGAAACCATTCATTTTACAAAATCAGGAAATTGGGGTCCAAGTTAGAGTTTGGTAACGCCTTAATTGCATTTTTCTCCTTCGGATTTTCAAATGAGAAAATTCCACAACTTCCCCTAACAACATATTCTCATGCTTAATCATTAGGAAATTGCAACTACCATAATTTCCTCCAATTAGGCCAATTTTCTTGATGTATGTGGATTTTAAATTAACAATACACCATACATGTCTGTTTGTGACTAATGCTAAAAATGACACTATGACGAAATGTTATAAATTGGAAATAATTAATACAGAGAAGAGAAACCTCACAGGGGACCTACCCAGAGTTTTTCAGTAGATTCACAGTTGCCATATCATGCTGCAGGATCAGGAGTTTAAAGTGAAGGTTTGGAGTACATGGTCTAAATTCCAACTCTGTCCCTTATAAACGGTGTAACTTGCCAAATTACTTAACTTTCATAAGTTTTTATTTCTTCTTTTAAAATATTTCATTTATTTGTTTTTAGAGAGAGGAGAAGGGAAGGAGAGAGAGAAACATCAATATGTGGTTGCCTCTCATGCGCCCCCTACTGGGGACTTGGCCTGCAGCACAGGCAGGTGTCCTGACAGGAAATGGAACCAGCAACCCTTAGGTTCACAGGCTGGTACTCAGTCCACTGAACCACACCAGCCAGGGTCCAAGTTTCTATTTCTTTATTGATAATAGCAATGGGTACTATAAGAATAATACTAAAAAAAAAGGACTCAGAAGAGTGTCTAACCCATTTAAATATTCAATATCTGGTGTTTTGACATGATTGTGGTTGATATTATTGTTATATACCACATTTGTAGGACAATAAAAAAAAGATAGTGATAACATGTTATCATCATCTCTACCATCTCTAACAAATATGTTATGTAAGCCATATGCATACATAAGAACCTATTGTTATAAAGAGAGTTTGAAGAAACAGTCTGTGGGATAGGGTTGAAGGAACTCCTAAAGTTTTCATTGAAGGATCTTTTTTCTTCTTCCTTCATTAAGTGTGATCATTAAGTATGATAACAGCTAGAAGTACAATACTGTGCAGGGGAATGGGCATCGTGGTATCTTTCAAATCCATGATTTCCTGACTTTTGTCTATTCCACATTAGTTCTGAATTCCAACTTGTTTTCTTAGTTTTGTGAAGCATTTATTCATGTTTACACGTAAGGGAAACCTTAAGAGCAGGTAAAGAAAGCCACATGCACATGGTGTGTTTCCAATCTCAAGATCCAGTTGTAAGAAATAGCTATCATTTTAATTTTTTTCAGAAATGCAGAAGAAAACTCCTTTTTGTTATCACTGGAGATTCTAATTTATCTGGGTAAAATGAACTCTAAGTGATTATTGATAGAAGTAACTTTTTGCAAATCTATTTTGGATCAGCAGTTGAATGCTAATTTGCACCATAATGAAAAGCAAATCTGCTAAGTTCTCACTCTCATTATTTAATACAAATTGATGTCACAACATGACTGGTAAAGTAAAAAATATCTTTCTCTATTATTTTCATTTGTTAGTTTCACACATTTAATTACAGACGTGGGAGCTGTCATTTTTGTTGCTTTTATAAACCAACAGCCACAGACAACGTGACTACCTTTAGGCCAGTATGTTAAGTAAAAAAACGTGAATTTCTTACAGATGGGTTGACCAGGAAAGGGATCATTTGGACAACAGTGGGTTGACACAGAAGAGTCTGCACAGGCCAAGAGGAATGCCACAGTGGGAAGCCAAGATCTTGTTTGACTCTCTGAGGCTCTGATAGGTTTGGGGAAAAGGGAGGACTTTGTCTCTGCATCCCAATAACTGCTCACAAACTTACTTCCTGGAGTAACCTTTTCTAGTGATGTGGAGATGTGTGTGCAGTGGACGGTATGCCAGTTCTGCTGTGTATCTCCAGAATACCATTTTAAGCATGTTGCTGCTGTGCTGGGGCAGCTCTAACATACTAATGAACTAGCAGAAGGGCTACAGCCACAAATCTGATCATGGAGAAGAAGGTCAACCAGAGGGGAAAAATCTAGAGCCCCATTACTGGAAAAAATAATTGTACTGGGAGTTTGTTGATTTTAGAAGAGGAAAGCCATGTCATTTTCTCTTGTGGTTAATGAAAGCTCATTCTCTGCCTACATGGGTGAGAGACACTGAGCCTATATGTGAAAGACCCTGACTTCACTGAAGAACTGAAGTCTCCCGAGAAATGACCTGCAGTAAATCAATCAGAATGGAAAAGCCAAGGTACATCAAACACAGGGCAAGCATTGGCTCAGGCTGGGAGTCCAAAGAATGCTCTCAGGAAATAAACCAGAGGGCAGTCCCAAAAACAAACAAACAACAAGGATGTGTTTGCAACAGCTCAGGATGGCAGGTCTCCGTCTAGCACAGGAACTTCTCTGTCCCAGTCAAAATAGGCTTTGACTGCCGTAGCATGATGAAGACGACACCTGTGGGGTGAGTGTGACAGCCCTGGGCCTACAGGCTGAGACTTAGAGATCGTAATGTAGGCCAGACCAACAGAATAGAGTCAGGAGAGGTGAGGAGGTGAAACACGCTGGACTGCACGTCTTCTCGAGACCCAGAGCGGGTCAGGAGTAGGGGTCACTAGCCAGAGCAGGGCGGAGGCAGCTTACAGTGCCCTTTGCTGCACTCCTCCCTGCCCGCCCTTCTTCCGAAGAGGACTGTGCAGTGGGTTAGTCTGGTTCGAAGATGTGTCCCTTGGTCACAGGCCCGCAGGTTTCACAATGCTGAACAAAAGTAACCGAGGACAGAACTCATGGAACACGTTGCAGTAAAAGATAATGATGTCGTCTGTTCTCTGCATGTCCAGAGATAAATATGTGGGGGTACTTTACATGTTTAAAAATTATTTCTCCCTTTTCTCTCCATGTAGTTAATGGAAAATAGAAAGGTAGGCAGAACAACATAACAAAGAAGGGAAAAAAGACACTCTGCCAGTGTCTTCAGGGAAGCCTCCTGGGACATGAGGTAGAAAAGAAAAGACCAAGGCAGTCCTAGGTCATGACTTCTAGGAAGATATTTCAGTCCTGAGTCCACAGAGAGACAGGAGCAGCCGCAGGTGCAGGGGCTGAGAGAAACACGCAGCGCGGGCGAGGATCCACCACAGCCCACCCATGGGTGGTGGGAAAACTTCCTAAACACCCCTATTATGAAGGGATATTCAAGCTAATTGTACACGTAACAATTACATTTGAGAGCTGCAATTGTCTGGGGCCGACCAACTGTTCATTTTCATAAAGGGCAACACACATTTTCAGTTTAAGATTTTAATGGCAGCTTATGCCTGATGACATGAAGCCTGGAGTCTAAACTGCCCCTCTGAGGAAGAGAAGGAAATGTGTGCAAAGCACAAGGATATTGTTCAGAGCTCGTGTGCTCAATGGTCCCCACTCCTCTAAGGCACACCTAACCTCTTGCCTCTCAATGACAATGGTCCTGTCCCATTGGGGACAGTGGTGAATGGTCTTATTAAAGCCCAGCGTACGTGTATACCCAACTCAGAATCAGAACTGCTTACACGTTATTTACTTAATGCATTTTCTCATTTTCTTCTTTGAATACTTACTGGTATAAGTATCCTAATAATAAACAACACCCAGTATGTCATTTTTGATTTGCTTTAAGATTTACAAAGATTCTGTGAAACAATGGAATTTGTCTCCAGGAGAGAAACTGTATTGATACGTAATAAATTATAAAATGACCTGTTGTTATATAATAAACATTTGTTACATATGAATCATTAACTAAAATGCACTCAGACCTCATTGCCTTATGTCGTCAATATTAGGGAAAAATCATCTCGATGACAGGCCGAAAAGCCCCAAATTACCAGTCATTTCAATGACTGTATGTACCACTTAAGTGCTCTCACCAGATTCAATGCTTCACACACAGTATCACACTGACTCTTTGAACAACCCCTGAGGAAGGCAGTACTCTCCCCATTTGATAGCTGATGTACCTGAGGCTCCGCGGGGTTAATAGTGTGTCTGAGGCCACAAGGTCAGCGAGTGATGGAACAAGGATTTGAACTGGTCCTAGCTGGCCACAGAGCACGAGCATTTAACTTTTACACTGTGCTGTCTCCCTTAGAAGGCCGACAGTCTGTTTTATTTTCCACTCTTTTTACAAATGTTGCACGACTTGGCGAGTGGGACATTGCGACATTGCCTGCCTGGAGAAACCTGGCCACCTTAGCATTCTCGGCTTCCCCCTGTGCGTGCACACGCAGACATCAGCCAACCTGCTCAGAACACAAAAGTGCCCTTTAGAAAGCTTCAGAATCCATAAAAGGAGAACATCTCTAGTCCTTTCACTGTGATTTTAAAAGCTGAGGTTAGGGCTTTTATTTTCATTTGGGTCTATTTAAAGGGAGAGGCTTTGAATGGTGATAATTTTAGTTGACTGTGTATGTTGTGCTCCTTATTTTTTTACGCAGGCAGTGCAGCCTTCCAGGAGGTGTAACTGAAATGAGGCACGATCCCACAGGATTCCATGTTGCCTTTTTCTCTCCCCGTGTGTCCTCTCCCTGCCCTTTCCTTCTCCCCTCTGCCTTCACTTGATGTCTCCACCTTTGCTACTAAATAGAGGAGGAAGAAATGAGAAAGGACCCTGTAGGCTGAAACAGAAGGGAAGTGGGGCTGGTTGCATCTTTTTGTTTGAAGCCTCTGATGGCTCCAGCCCCAACTTGGCCCTCGGCCTCAGGCAGCTGCAAAGGGAATATTATTATCTGGAAGTTGTGCTGGCACGTCAAAGAATAACAGCTGTAAACTGGACTTGCCTTCTTCATGAATCCAGTTCTTTACCTAGACAGACTGCTGCCCACAACATTGTTTCCCAGAGTTTCATAATAATCCCTTACTTCCCTTTCTCCTTTGTCCCTCAACACCATCCAGTCGCCAGGCGGTCAGAACCTGTGGCCTACTTTTCTCCCACATTGTCTCCCCTACCTCGCTTGCTGACTTGTCAGCTTATCACCTGACACTTGGATAAGGTCTGAAATCTTTTAATTTGTCCCCTATCTTGAGAATCTTCCCCTTCACATCCTACCGCAGCACGATAAAGCTCTCAAAACCTGGAGGCTTAGAGCAAGTACTGTGGGTAGGTAGGGTTCAGTGGCAACGGCTTGTCCCTACACCACA
>PVKM010032162.1:0-16512 GCA_004027735.1 Carollia perspicillata
GCGGGGACAGCAGAGAGCAGAGTGAGAAGAGGGGAAAGGGAGAGAAGTAGGCCTGACACCACGGGCGGCCCCAGCCTCCTGGGTTAGTGATGGAAGAAAAGTGGGAACCCTCTGGGCCCAGGCATACAGTGATTTAACGTACAGTCGGATGTTCTAATCCTAAGGGTACAGTTTGATCAGATTTTACATATCAATACACTTTATAATCACCATGCAGTTCAAGATAACATTTCCATCCCCCAGAATGTTCCTTCAGGGACAGTGGCCTTTAATACAGTCTTCATCAGAGCAGAGAGCCCACGCCCCAAGGGGGATGAAATGATCTATTGGGGTGCCACTTCTATCCATTTGATTTCCTCTTTTTCGGTTTTTCTTTTTGTGTGTACTCTATAATATACATATTAGGGCCTCGCTGCTGTGGCTCAGCACACTGAGTGCCAGACTAGGAATGAAAGGGTCACCAGTTCCATTCCCAGGCAGGGCGCATGCCTGGTTTGCAGGCCAGGTCCCCAGTAGGAGGCGCTCCAGAGGCAACCGCACCTTGATGTTTCTCTCCCTCTCTCCCTCCCTTCCCCTCTCTAAAAATAAATAAATAAAATCTTAAATAATAATAATAATAATAATAATAAACATATCAGCACATTTGTGCCTGCTTGATAACCTGTGTCTGGGCCCCTGAGTGAGGAAGGGGTCACAGGAAACACCTGAGGCAGGGAGCCCAGGAGGAGGCCTTGCAGGAAGCATGGGCAAGGCTGGCGAGGAGCCCTACTTCCTTCCAGAACGCAGTGGCCAGGGAGGTGCTGACCTGCCAGTCTCGCCTGGGAAAAGGACGGGATTGGCTGGGGAGCTGAACTTTTCCAGAGAGTTGGGAATTTTGGATTGGTAGATTTAAATGTAGGGAAGTGAGAAACACACACCTTTTTCTTTCCCTTGCCCGCGCTGTTGGGGGCCAGGGCACTCTTAGACCGGGAAGCCCCAGAGACGGCATGGCCAGGAGGCGCCAGGCGCTGGGCCCCCTGCTCTGGAAGGGGCGGCAGTGGCTGGCAGCACAGGCCGCACAAGCACAGACTCCAGAAAGGAGCCTGAAGCAGACTGTAACCAGGAGGAAGCCGAGCCGCCGGGATGATCACGCCGTGGCTGCCTGCGGTTCGCAGAGGATGGTGTGTTTGTGTGGGAGAAGGAACCCTGGATGCAGCCTTGGACCGGCCTGGCAGAGGGTGGCGGGGTGTTTCTCTGGGTGTTCTAGAGGGGATGGGCTTCGGGGCAGAAGCCTGCCATTCTTCCAAAATTGTGTAGCTTCTGAATAAAAGACTCTTTTCCTTTTTCACCAAAATCTCTGCCTCCAGAATTGCCTATGGGCTGTGTGCAGCAGAACGCCATTCCTGTTCAGTAATGGGTTTAGGATCTATTAAAAACTAAACGTACTTTTACTGGAGACAGAAACCGAATATCTCCTGTTCATCCCCTGGGCTCCTTTGCCCGCCTCCCTCACCTGCCCTGTGGGTTCAGGCAGGAATAGGCTAATGGAAGGGCTGCAAGGAGGAAGGTGCGACCAGGGAATTGACTCCAGTGGCTCCCTCCCTGCAGGGCCACCTCAGGTGGTTGGGTCCCTCGCTGGGAAGCTCCCCACAGACTGGCTCTGTCCCTCCCAATTTTGATAACCTCTCCATTCCCACTCTGTGGACCGTGGGCGGGTCACAGCTCTGCTAGCTGCACCGTCCCTCGTGGCTCCTCTGTACCCACCCCTTTATAAAGAGTCCTTTGTAAATAAGCCTCCTTGGATTAATTTAAATGTCACATCTGTTTCCTGCCGGGACCCTGACTGATACACAGGGGCGTCCTCAAGAATGCTTTATCCACAGGGGTGTGTGATCCAAATATTTGGAGATCATCGTTTACTGCACAGTATGCTGGCCATTCGTGGTTCAGTTGGTGCCCCGGAACCGGGGCCCGACAGGGCGGTCTTTCTCTTCCTGGGAGAAGCGAGTGCTGCCGTTTCCAGCGTTTGCTCTCCCCTCCCAGCCTGGAAGCAGCAGCCGTTTAGAATGTCTGCTTTATGAGGAGACAAGCTGACCACCTTCCCATCTGCGGCCCACCAGGGGTCCCTCCATTCCAGGGACCCTTGGCCAGGGAGTGGTGACAGGTCGTCCGGCTCACGAAGGCAGCCCCCTCTGTCCATTTCCTGTTGGCGATTCAGCTATTTCTCAAGTGGCCAGTCCTCCATTTGTTCAGGGGCCTGGGAGCCGTGAGATGACGGCCTCGCCCTGGATAGAGCAAGGAGAGTCTAATTGTTTGCAGAGGTGTAGGCAGGGTGAGGGCGGCCGACAGGGCTGTCGCAGCGCTCTGGGGCCAGCGGGAGCGGGGAGAGCAGCAGCGTGGACAGGGCTGCCTGCCCGAGGGTCACTGAGGGTGGAGGGAACAGCCAAGCCCCGGTGACCTGGCAAGGAGGGAGCTAAGGTAATAAATTCCCTGTCCTCACTCTCCTCCTTTTCCCCCAAACCCGAGCCCTCAGAGATAGCGGCCTTCCGGGCCAGGGAGCAGGGTGTTGACAGGCTGGGTCTGCATCTGGACAGAGGCACAGCTTTAAAGATTTTATTTATTTATTTTTAGAGGGAAGGGAAGGAGAGAGGGAGAGAAACATCAATGTGTGGTTGCCTCTCATGTGTCCCCTGCTGGGAACTGGCGTGCAACCCAGGCATGTGCCCTGACTGGGAATCGAACCGTGATCGTTTGGCTCGCAGGCCCGCGCTCAATCCACTGAGCTACGCCAGCCAAGGCCTTCCTGCCCCCAGGCCCGCAGAGATGACCTCAGCCCAGCTTCACAGAACCTGAGGGGAGTGGTGAGAAGTTAGGGCGGCTGAGGAGGGGAGGGCTCCAGGCACCGGTGAAAGGTCAGAGGAAGAATTCTGAGCTTTCCCCCAGGCAGACCTGGCTAGGCAGCTAAGCAGTGATCCAGCTAACCGTGGGCCTGAGCCACCGCCGCGGAGGGGAATCCAGGAAGGGGTTGGGGAGCGGGCGTGCTGGCCCTCTGATCCCTCAGAAACTCAAAGAGACGTGAGGGAGACTGAGGCCATAGATGAAAACGCTGGTGCCTCCAGCAAGCCTGTGAGGAAGAGCTCTGGTGGCTTTGTTTACCGCAAAGTACACACATCAGGTGCTGCTTCCTCTCCAGAGCTGGGGGTGCTGGCGTTTGTGGCTCCGAATGAGAGGAGACGGAGTGGGGTGGGGGAGCCAGCTGGCAGAGCAGCGGGGAGGGAGGTTTCTCTCTCTCCTCCCTGGGAAAGTTCAGAAGCCCCCAGGCCTGTCTCTGCATCTGTCTGTGAAGCTCCAGGCAGCTCCCCACAGTTCTCTGGGCCACAGTGTCCTCCTCTGGAAAGTGGTAATAACAGCACCCACCCAGTGGGGTTTGGGGACGAGTAACTGCGACAGCACCTGCGAAAGCGTATGTTCTTCCCCAGAAGAAATGGAGGATGGTGGGCAAGTGCCATTTTATGGAATACCCGAAAGGAATACTTGTCTCCCAAAGGGTCTCCTTGAAAAAACAGGACCTTCTCCTAAGGGTTTTTACTGAGTGTGTCTCCTTGGACCCAGCCTTGGGGACTGCCCTGCAGCAGGGCAGGGATGGAGATCAAACACAGAGGAAACAACGGAGAACTCTGGGAGGGGAACACCATCAGTGCACAGGAGTTCCGAGGCGGGGAGATTGGGCTGCAGGAGACAGGGTGTGTGGCTGGCTAAGCAGGGCTGTGGAATCAGAATTCCAGGGGAGATGAGTCACCAAGGCAGAAGGCAGAGCCTGCAACCCGAGCATCACCCAAGAGCGGGGCAGGGCAGGGAGATCTCTGCGTGCTGGGGGCGCTGGGGGGGAAGGGCCAGACACAGGTCCTGGAGTCCTTGCTGTCACACACCGCGCCATAGGTCTCAACAACCACAGACGTAGAGACCCTACCCCAGAGAAGCCCTTCCAAACCCTGCCTCTCTTGCTGTCTTTCTGAAACCTGCTCCGAGCAAAGCCCCACCCCTGAATCAGTCCAGAAGTTTGCTTTGATTTCTTTAGAAAAATGTTATTTTGTCTTCATCCAAGGCCATTGTTTTCATTGTTTGGGGGGGTCAGGGAGAGAAACACTCATGTGAGAGAGAAATATCAACAGTTGCCTCTTGTACACACCCTAACCGGAAGCCAAGCCTGCAACTTAGGCATGTGCTCTGGCTGGGAATCGAACCTGTGACCTTTTGGTGTACAAGATGACACTCCAACCAACGCTGGCCAGGGTCACTTTTATTCTTTATGCTGCCAAAGTCAGCAAGAGAAAACGACACCTTCCTGTCAGTCCTGGAGTCCCTACAAATTCATTCATTCAACAAATATTTGTTGAATATATTCAACTATTCACCACCATGACGGTGGCTCAGGCCTACCCAGGTCTGCCTGGGGGAAAGCTCAGAATTCTTCCTCTGACCTTTCACCGGTGCCTGGAGCCCCCCCCTCCTCAGCTCCCTCCTCCAGCCGCCCTAACTTCTCACCACTCCCCTCAACAAATACAGTGTCTATATCACGACTGCAGGCCCTGAGGGATACGTCAGTGAATAAAATGCAGCTACATTCTGGTGGAGAGAGGCCATAAATAAAATAAATTAAAAAATATATATAGTAAATGCCATGCAGAAAAAGGGAGAATAAGGAAGACTTAGGAGGGGGTTCAGTCTGAAGACAGTTACCAGAGAAGATTTCATTTAAAAGGCGACTTCTGAGTAAAGACCTGACGGAGGTGAGAGCGGAAGCCATTTAGGCATCTGGAGGGCGAGCATTCCAGGCAGTGGTGACAGCAGGCACAAAGGCCCTGAGTGGGAACGTGCCTGGCACGTCTGACCAACAGCAAAAGTGTAGCCAGTGTAGCGGGGGTAGTGGGAGGAAGTCAGAGCAGAAAGAGGCGACGGCAGAGCGTGAGTGGGGGGTCCAGTGTGGAGGATCTTTTAGGCTGTCATGAGATCTTCATTCTCAACTGGAGCCTCCATACTGTGCTTAGTTTCCCTCTTTCTAAACACCCTAATTATCTCAAAATTTCAAATCTCGTGTGTCATTTGGGATGCATTTGGATGCAAGTAACAGAAAAACCAAATGGCAGTGGTTCAAATCATAAGTGTATAGATTCGTTCCAGACAGGTGTCTGAAGGTAGTGGACTCCGAGGCTAGTTTAACAGTTCACAGATGTCGAGAAAGACCACGGCCTCTTCTTGTTCTTTCATTCTCCATCCTCAGTGTGTTTCCTCATGGTGACAAGATTGCTTCCGGAGCTCCAGGCCTCACACTCCCTCCCGACAGCTTCCCAAGTAGAAATAAAGGTGTCAGGCAGACAAAAATATATGTGGAGAGGGCGAGGACAGGAAGACTTTCTCTTCACACATGTCTCTTATCGTGGAGGAAAACAGTTTTCTAGAAGACCCAGCAGACACTCCTTTATGTCTCATTGGCCAATCAGAGGCAGAGGGGCACAGACAGTCAAACTGATTTGTACTGATTATGAGGTCTTGAGGCTGAGCACTTTGACTCCTGGAGGAAACTGGGGCTCTTCTAGCAAGGGAGAAGTGCCATGGGTCACGTGATAGGCAGTGTCTGCCCTGCCCACCCCAGTCCTCACTGCACTCCTTTTGTAGCACAAAGAGAACAAAGACCTTCAGGCCCCCTAGACCTACCCTCCCACCTCGTCTGTAATCCCTCCGGGGCTACTGCTCCACCGAACTCGCCATTGCTCTTCCCAAATCAGCAAGCCCGCCTGGCGTTCTGTCCCAGCAGATGGCAAACCCTCCATTGGTCCAAGGTGGAAAGGTGGGTGGCTTCTGGGATTCTCCCCGTCACTTACTCTCCACATCCCTTTATAAATCACCTTCTTCATAGCTCTTCAAAATGTGACCTCCTTTCCAGCCTCACCGCGACTGCTTTGGCTCAGCCCTGGACCACTGCCACAGCTTCTCACCCCGGTTCCTGCCTCCAGTTTCACTCTCTCCCAGACCAGGGCTAGGAGCAGAGTGAGGTGAGTGAGGCACCCGGCAGGCTAAATGTAAGGAGGTGCTCGGTCTCAGGGCCGTGTCGTGGCTCTGCTCCTCACCATCTGCAACCAGGCTGATGCTCCTGAAACACAAGACTGATCGCGATGCCACTCAAGCTCAGAAATGCCCAAGAGCTCCTGTCTGTCTTGGTAAGAAACCAAACTTTTTAGAATAGTCTAGAGACTCCATCTGTCTTGCCAGCCTCTTCTCCCTGCTTCCCCCTTCCCCGTGCATTTCATGCCTCGTTCATTCTGGTCTCCCTCTGCTGTCGGCTTTGCATCCTGGGCCTCCAACACTCTTCACCCGTTCCCTGTGTTGCCCTAACTCATTTTTTTCCCTCTTATGAAATATTTAGGATAGTAATGCAATGAATAGCCTTGTACTGCCACCATCACTGAACTTAAGAAATAAAACATTACCAAACAGTAGAAGGTCCCTGGCACCCGTCCCCATTCACACGCACCTCCCCAGTGACTGGGATGATCCCAATGGCATGACGTTTACAATGTACACAGCACTGGTTTCGGTAGTTAAACAATGTATTGCATTGTTCTGAATACTATGAATGTTTTTAAGCCTTAGGGAGTCCTGGCTGGGTAGCACAGTTGGTTCGAGTATCATCCCAATAGGCCACGGTTGCAAGCTTGCTCTCTGGTCAGGGCCCACACTAGCAACCGACGAATGCATAAACGAGTGGGACAACAAGTTGATGTCTCTCTCTGTCTTTCTCCTCTCTTCTCTCTCTCGCCCTTCCTCTCTCTCAAAAAATCAATAAGTAAAACTTTTTAAAAATTAAATAACATTTAGGGAGATGCTACCATATGGCTTACGTTCTTCTGCAACTTGTTTTTTCATACATTACATTTGTGAGATTTATTCACGTTGATGTATGTAGCTCTAGGTCACAGGTCAGCACACCGCTCTGGAATGGACAAATAATAAATATTTTAAACTTTATGGGCACAACAGTCTGTTGCGACTACTCAACCCTGCCATCACAGTGTGAGAGCAGCCATAGATAATACATAAATGAGTAAATGTGACTGTGTTCCAATACGATTTTAATTATGGAAACAGGCAGCAAGCTGGAGACATATCCCTGCCCCATTAACTCTGGGTCTGGCCTAACGGAATCTGACCAACAGAATGCTAGAGAATGCGACGCATGCAAATAGAGGTTTTCAATGTACTTGAATGGTTTAGCTTAACCTGTTGCAGTCCTGCCATCTGCCATGGGAAGAGCATGTACCCAGCCAATGGTTGTCCCTTTGGCCTGAGTCCCCAAGCGAGAGACACACGGAGCGGAGTGAACCTAAGCAGAATCACCCCAGATAACCTAAAATCCTGTGAGCAAGAAGTAAATGTTGCTTTATGTCACCGAGATTCTTTATGATTATCTGTTACCCAGTGTTATTACAGCAGGAGCTAACTAATACAATGACCATTTAAGTTGTTTCTAATTCTTTGGTTTTGCAACAACGCGCATGCTTGCAATATTTCAGCTGGTGCATCAGTGCGTCTGCACATTTTCTAGTGAATGCTGATTTGTCTTCTGAAGTTTTGTGCCAGTCCCCACTCCACCAGCAGTGTCTCAGTTTCCATGGTTGCACATCCTTGTCGACACTTGGTTTTGTCAGATGTCTGCTGATCTGATGGGTGTGAAATCGCATTGCCCGTCTAACTCTTGCGCGTCTTTCCCTTTCTCCGCACCTCCTTCCCTAACTCTCCAGGCTTAACTAGCTCCACATTTTCAATGCACCCAGAGCTCCTTGTGCTTGCCTCTCTTACAGAGCTGGTAACCTGGTTTTGTATTTATCTTTCAGTCCATCACCAAACAGACAGCCCCTGTCCTTCAGCCCCAGTATAGAGCTCAGCACGTAGCAGGCACTTAGTAAATCATTGTTGAACAAAGGTTTGATGAGAAACCTTAATCACACTGGTCGCCTCCTGCCATAGGGGAATTGTACAAGCCCAGAAAACTAACTCATCCCAGGGACGATACACACACACCAAGGTGGGTGAAAGGTCAGAGACTCATTGCTTTTCACACAGGCATCTGACTTGGGCTTTGAAATGGTACTTGTTTCTATGCTAAAATGAGATCAGCCCCAGGTGGATCTCAGGAGACCAGCAGGAGCTAGAGAAGTGAATGAAAACTAAACCCTAAGGATCTGGGGGATGTGTTGTGGGCAAATGCAATCTAAAAAAAAAAAAAAGCAGGCAATAGCAAATAGCTAGCATTTGTTGCACACTGTTCTGAGCACTTTGCATATATTTAGAGCCTTCCAACAACCCTATGGGGGTGAGTATCAGAGGAGGAAAATGAGAAAAGCACCTTGCCTAAGATACACAGCCAGTGAGTGGAGGACCTGGACTGGTTTGAACTCAGGCAGTCTGGCTTCAGGGCCTGAACTTTTTAATCACCATTCTCTGCTGCTATTCTGAAAATCATCACACACCCCTCAAGGCAATTACTTTAGAGATCAAGGAGCTTGGCACCTCCCAGAGATTTCTTCCCTGAGGCGCCGAGAACCTCTCCGGGTGTCCTGGTTTTGTTTGGTATATCCAAGGTCAGATCCAAAGGTCAGAGTTCTGAGCGATCCTTGAGAAGGGCATCTCTGCCGCCAGCAGCGCGATTGAAAGAAAACAGGTCTGGAGCCAGGAGACTTTGGTTTTAATCCAAGCCCAGCCACAGTCTTAGTTTAGGTTATTTTTGTTGAGAGAAAAAAATTTTTTTAGAACTTCAAAACTCCTCGAATGAAGAGAAAAGCTGCACTCCAGAGGACGGGCGGTATTGGTGGGACACCAAAGGGCTGAACCAAGATTGGAGCCACCTTCAAAATGTGACAGGACCTCGCATTCATTCTGTGCCTTTCTCTCTGAGACCAGCATCCCACTCCAGGGGCAAATTCTTAGAAGATGAAATCCGACTGGCCTACCTTCAGGTAGGTGTTTTCCTCCAGTCCAATCCGCTGTGCTGAGGGGGGTGCGGTCAAACACCTCAGGAAAAGGGGGGCTGTGGTGAGCAAGGCCGATGTCCCCAGAAGGTATTTGCCAACATTACCAATTCACTGTTGACCTTAGCGAAGCCATCTTCCTTCCTGGGATTCAGTTTTCTCCTTCATAAAATGAGAGGTTGATCTTTGTCTTGTTCCCCTTTACATCCAGTATGCCTGGCATATTAGATGTTTAACACATGTTTGCTGAATTAATGAATGGACTAGAGCAATCTCTACCTCACATTCTGACAGTCTATCTTTGAGAATTTTTATAGGTGAGCTGTGCGGGTGCTGGGAGCTGACAGTGAGGAATAGGAGGGAGAGAAGGGCGGACAGACACTGGGGCCCCAGGAAGCCAATTGAAGCCGCCTTTTCTCTGGGCATCTTTCTAGAGCCGGTCCTCTGTCCTCACCCAGCAGCCTTTTGTATGGAATTTGGCTTCTCTAATCTAATGGACTCTGTCCCTGGAGAAACAGTGACCTTTATCAGCTGTTAAGTTGGCTCCCTGAAAATAGCCACCACAGTGTTAACATAGTCCAAAGGAGAGGATTTGAATCCAATGTCTAGAATCCAGACTCTCTGACATATTATGTGACCTGGGTGGGTCACATACCCCTCCGGATATTAGAGTCTTCATTGACCAAACAGATATGAGCATATTTGTTCTGCCTCATTCATAGTGGCAATTGAGAGATACTGATTGCTAAATAAACTGAACTACATTTATGGTGTGCTAACTAAGATTTTTATTTTGTATAATCCACGCAAGAGTTTTATGAGGTACCTGGTATTATTATCCCCATTTTGCAGATGACAAAAAACCAAGGCTCAGATGCTAAGTGCTTGCCGAAGGGCACACAGTGGAGGAGCCACAGAGTCGGGTGCCACACTCTAAACCACGGGCCCTCCTGCCTTTGTCTGCGGCCCAGCTACAAAAGGATGCCTGGCGATGAGGCGGTAGTTACTGTGGCTGCTGCCCAGCACGTAGGCCCCCCTGCATAAGCTAAACATTAAGGTTCCAGGCCCATGGACCTATGAGACCCAGATAGATTCCAGAGAAGCAGAATTCGGGGGTTTATTCCCTCTAGGAAAAAAAAATCAGTCTAAAAACTACATGAATTAAAAAATATTTGGGCTATCAGTGAAAAAAAAAAAAACCCCAGCTCTAACTAGCTTACTCAAAAAAGGGAGATTTATTGGCCTTCATCCTGGGAAGGGCAGATGTCAGGCACCTGCCAGCCGAGCTCCAAACCCCCGCAGGGCGCTCTCGGTCACGGGCTCTCAGAGCTGCCGCCCAGGCTCGCTGCCCGCTTCTCCCACATCCCACAGGGGCTTCTCGTGCGAGGGAGCGCCGCTGCCAGCTGTTCCAGGATGGCATCCCAGCAGCTTTGCAACCAGAGCTGAGGGGGGGTTTCGTTTCCAGCAAGAAAGTTAAAATCTCGACGAACTCCTATTGGCCCAGCGGAAGTCATGTGTCCTGGCCTTTGAACTAATCAGAGTGTGGCTCTGTGATTGGCTGTCCCGTTTGGATCCTACGCCTCCTAACCACGTGAGCAGTGAGAGCCATTATCAGAACAGAGGGATGGGGATGGAGACGGCGGCACAGACCCAGATGCTGGGGGCAGTTCTGAAGCCAGTGGTCACCCCTAATTTGTGTCCTCTCTAACTGGTGACCCCAACCTTGGTTTCCTCCTTGTCAACCCATGCATACTAATAAAAAGTTACCTAGTGAGCTGTTAGTTTCATATTTTTGTCTCCTCCAGAGGGGTTCAGGTGGTTTTCTCTGTGGATGGAGGGGTGGGCCGGTCTTCTTCCGCAAGCCACTTTATTCTTCAGTGCACCTCAGCTTCCTTGTCTGCAAAATGGGGAGTAACTGAGCCTGCCTGACTTCCCCCACAGAACTGTGTGAGGAGCCACAAGCTAACAGAAGCGAAAATTGCTCTAGAAAGAACGAAGTGCCATATTTGCAAACACGGGATGTACTTACTGATTTATTATGCTCCCGTGTGTCCCGGAAAAGGATTTGAGGTAGTTCACCGAAATGCACACCGTGCGCTGGGATAAAAATAAACGGACAGAGCAAAGGGAAAACAAGAGTAGAAAAGTACAACAAAGCCCGGGAAAACGCTAGCACAGGGAAACCTACACCCCAAATTCCTGAACAAGTTCCGATGGGAACTTCCCCGTGAACAGAAAGGTGGGGAGCACCATCAGTTACCAAAGGCACTGAAAACGTGAGGCAAAAGCGTATCGACAGGCTCCGAGAGACCACGTAGCTTATCTTGGCACTGATGCTGCATAAAAATGTCTTCTCATCAAGAAGATACTATGTATGTCAAGATATCATGAATATGCTTACTCAACACTATTTCGATTCCTGTCCTTTTGTTTTCACAATGTCATCCGACATCTACTTCGGGGTCTCCTGTGAATCCATCGTCTATGTATGATTTGATTTAATTTTGCTAAAAACTGGATACCAATTAAATATCAAACAAAACCGCCCCTTTCATCTTTTCTGCTTTCTTTTCTTTTATGGTAAAATGAGGTTGAGTGCAAGGAGCGGTACAGAAGTTCCCCAGTGAGGGACGGGACGAAAAGTCTGAGCATCCTGGCTGAGCTGAAACATACAAATCACCAAGTCATAAAACTGACCCGAGCAGGCCATAAAGACACTGCCTTTGCCTCAGAACCTGGACGAAATCTACTGCCCTGGAACAAAATGCAAACATAAATCAGCCTCCACTACATTTTTAACCACCTACAGAATTTTTCATTTCCTGCCCAAAATGTTTCTGACAGTGGATGATTCCACTCTTCCTCACTCTTGCTCTGAGAAGGCACCCCTGGGGCAGCGATGGGGGTCCGGGCCTGGCCCCACAGGTCAGTCATCCCAGGATGGGACAAGGGGTAGAAGAATTGACTCAAGAGTCTTCAGGACGGAGGCAGGGCTATGGCTGGCCTCTGCAGCACTTTTGTTGAAAAGGGAGCCCCCCTAAAGCACAGGAAGCCCCTTGGGTTCCCACCTGGGGTGCTCTCTTCCCCATCTTTACCTAAGCCAGTTTCCATTATTCTCCAGGATCCATCGCCTTGACAACACCCACAGCATCCTCTTCTCTTCCAAGCTCCTAATTCATCAACAGTAAGTACCAAACAGTCGGCATTTAATTTTATGATGTCTGGTATTTACTATTTCGGGTTGTCAGTCTGTCTCTCTAACTAGATTAAAGGTAATGATTGGTTCTTATTTTATATGTCTACCTTATAGCCAACAAAAGTGCCTATGTCTGACCTCTTTACAAATAACAAGGTCATTAAAAACAGCCTTCAAGGGTGTCTAAGGTGTCTCGTCCTCCCCGTTGTGCCCATTTCATGGACAAGGAAATGGAGAGCCAAGAAGGGGGCTTGACCTGCCCAAGGTCACACAGTGAGAACCTGGCCTCCCCAGGTGTAAACCCAGCTCTCCAGTCTCCAGTGTATGCTCTATTTGCCTTCAACGCTTCGCTCCAAAACTCCCAAATGGAAAGTTCAGAACCACAGCTCACTAAAGAACAAAGACAGACAGACAGACAGCTGGTCCACAGTAATCCATCTCCACGTGGGCAGAATTTCCAGCACAAAGCCAGGCCAAGCTGCAGCGGGATCAGCAACCAGACCTACGGGCAATCGAAGCTGGTCTCTGTATGTACCAGGGGGATGCAGGGCCTCAGCAGGTTCCCTGGGGCCCTTGCAGCTTCCCCAACACCACAGGGGTCAGCATCGTCCATCACGTCTGGGCACATGAAACCCGAGACTGATGGTCTCAGCAGGAAGGACAAGTAAAGGTGGAGATGGCATCTACTCTCTAGGGAGAGACACTCGTGTATTTGGGGGCTGCCTTTTGCAGCGAACTACTCACCCTTGGTAGCAGGGAACAACCCAGGTACTAACTTCTAACTCCTAACAACAGAAGCTTTACAATCGTGTCAAAGCTGATAGAAACCAATATCAAAACAATAATCAAAATACAAATGGCAACAGTTGCTAGGTGAAACCTGATCATGAAACACTGGCGGCGGGAGAATCCATCCTGCTGACCCTGTCCTGGTTGCTAACAAGCCACAGCACTGACCGCTCAATAATTCTCACACTGGCCCTACAAGCCTGGCACCACCAACTTCTTCTACAGATATGGAAAGCTAGGCTCAGCTAACTTAAATACCTTGCCCGCAAACTACAGCTGCTAAGTGCCCAAGCTGGGATTGGAATCCAGGTCAGTCTCATTCCAAAAGCCTCCCTTTCACATAACCCACTTGGGCTCTCATTCCAGTCCCATTTCAAATATTGGTCCTGTTACAAGAACCAGGAGACAGGTCTGGTTTAGAAAACCTGACCTTGGGGAAAAAAGGATGACAGCTTGCCCATTATTTTACAGGGAAATAAGGGAGAAAGCCAAGGCACCGTCGTGAAGCTCACCCAGTCTCCGTGGCTTTTTCATGGTGCCAAACAAACGCAAAAGGAGCCACTTCTAAAAGCCCAGAGTGTTTTTCCTCCTCTTCTCACCTCCCCTGGGCCCATGCCTGTGATAATTGGGAGGCACAAAGTCTGGTTTTTCTGGGATTGGAACCAATACTGTGAAGAGTGTTCCGACAATAAGTGTTGCTGATTGACAGTTGCTGGACAGCGTTCTGGAGTAAGTTTCTTCTGTGCTGGGTGTTAGGCTGAGATCTGCATGAAGGAACTGCTCGGCAGCCTGCTGACAGTTCAGACAGAATTTATACACTTTTCCTCCACTGGCCTCAGTCAGGCGGCCAGGGAGGTGATATCTCAGGTCTCCTCCAGCTCCACCATTCAACCACTCTATCAAGACCAGAACAGAGATCCAAGAACATCTTTGCCCCAAACACTGAGTCAGGGTCGTTATTCACACACAGAAACAACGGGCTCCAACAGACAGATAACTGGTCAGAAAATAAGGAGCTTCAATTTCGGTCTTATATTCTTTGACCCAACAATTCAAAGAATTCAGAAAGACGGAGCTATATGTATGCAAAGATATTTGCTTTACCATTATTTGGAGGTGACGTCCAATCCAAGACGGATGTTTCACATATACCACCATCACAAATGATGATTTCAAAAACAGGGAAATGTCTATGATGGTGTTTTACAAATTGCAATTCAATATCCATCAGTGGGTCATGAAATAAACTTAACAAGTCTCCTGCCACCAACTTAAAAAAAAATAAAGCAGCCTAGAATAAGAAATATCACAGTGCATCACAAGTGGTAAAGGTGTTTATCAGGAAATTTTAGTTTCAGTTATATGGGTAACTGGGCCATGGTACAGAATAACGTTTTTTATCATGGGGTCACAGTGAAAACATTTCAAGTACCTGGGTCTACAGTGTACTGTACAATAGGATGACAACGGTATACAAGACTATGTTTGAAAGGATGCCTGGAAGGGAGTATGCAGAAACACAGGCAAGGAACTAGTGTTAAGACTGGTAGAACATAAAGGATGATGCTTTAGATTTTCTGTGATGTTTGTGGGCTGTTCTTAACAGTAAAACAAGTGAAATGAATAAGAACACAGGACCGAAAGGAGGAGTAACAGAAGCTCATTGTCAGATCTCCAAAGGCTAAGGGACTCGGAATAGGGCTTCCTGGAGCAACAGTGCTTCAGGATGAGCTTTGAAGGCTGGGCAGGGTTTGAATGGGGGTGGGGTGGGAGGTGCAGGTTGGCCTCCAAGTGTGCAGGGTGGTCAGTAAAGAGATGAAGGGCAGTGAAGAAGAAGATGGGGTGGGGAAAAAACGGCTCTGAGTGCTGCAAAGTGGCTTTGAATAAATAAGGAAAGAGGCAGCTATACTCCCCGGTTGGGCGTTTTTCCTCCCGGGGTATCTAGTGATCTATCCACGCCCCCTAGGCTGAGACTGCCCCTCATAAACATGGCCGCGCCACGCTGGCCCCGCCCCTCCACGGGACAGCGATCACCAGTAACCCCACCTCTCGCCGCCTTGTGGCCAATAAAGGAGAAGCACGACCATTTGCGCATGCGTGATACCAGCAACGGGAGCGTCCAATAACGACTGGGGGATCCGGGGAAGTAACATGGCTAAAAAGAAGCGGGAGAATCTGGGCGTCGCTCTAGAGGTGAGATGAGAAGTTGGAGTGGGCCACGTCGTCAGTGGCCTACTTCCCGCGGCGGGGTCGTGGGTCAGCCCGGCTGCAGGTTGGAGGAGGGGCCTGAGGGAGGCAGTAAGGGGGACGCGGGTTTGGAAGAGGGAAGCCAGGGACGTGAGGGGGCCCCGCGTGCATACCTGAAGGGGTACGAAGGCTGGAGATCGCGAGGGGGTACCAGAGGTGGGAACCGGAGGTGAGGAGATCTCCAGAGGGGAAGAGATTTGGAAGTGAACGGGAGCCCCCAAAGAGGGCGGGACAAAGGAATAAGGAGGCCCTGAAGGGAAACGTTAAATGAAGACCCTAACAGGACGGGTAGTCGGAGGTTGAGGGGTACCCCAGAGGTGTAGAGACCTGTAGATGAGGGACCCCCAAAGGTTAGGAAGCCCATACTGTTTAGCGTATTAGTAGTGGCTTGGCTTTCCTCTGAGATGGGAAATTTTTCCTCTAGGGTGCTGAAGCTTGTATTGTAGCTTGAAAATTACTTTGGGAACTCGTGGGAATTTGTAGAGAATTGTGGAATGGTGATGTTCCCAAATTGCTTAAAAATAATTTGCTGCCTATGGAAGGGAAGGAAAATTGATGCATATCGAGCAGGAACTATATGCTACTTTGTTTGCATTCTCAGTTAATCCTCAGTATAAACCCGTGAGATTTGTACAGGTGAGAAAACCGGGGTTTCAAGTAGAGCACAGGGTGAAGCAGTAGAGGAGCTGAGAATCAAGCCAGGCGATTTGTCTTCTGGCGCAGCGGTCTCCAAGCTTTTTGTCTAGGGACCCATTTCCTGGGAGAAGGGGCGGGGCGGGGGGGGGGGCGAGGGTGACAGGAGGTGCTCACGCGGTTCCTAAGAGCCCTATTCTAGTGCATCTTGTTTCTGATGTGTTACAATCCCCTTAGATCACTTCCCAGAGGTTGCAAGAAACAGGGTAATAGTCTTGAGCTTACTCCCAGTTTAGTGCTTCTCTAATGTAAGGCTGCACCAAGAATCATTTGGAGAGCTTGTTACAATGGAGAGTTGTTGAATTCCCTCCCTCCTGGAGAAATTTCATTAAGACTAGGGTCCTGGCTGGTGTAGCTCAGTGGATTGAGCGCGGGCCTGCGAACCAAAGAGGCTCAGTTCGATTCCCAGTCAGGGCACATGCCTGGGTTGCGGGCCAGTTCTCAGCAGGGGATGCACAAGAGGCAACCATACTTTGATATTTCTCTCCTTGTCTCCTTTCCTTCCCCTCTAAAGATAAATAAGTAAAATATTAAAAAATAAAAATCTAGCTATTAAAAAAAGATTTGGGTGTATATTTGGGG
>PVKM010032163.1:0-16520 GCA_004027735.1 Carollia perspicillata
TCAAACTCTAATACCCCAACCGCAGGATGTTGTGCTTAAAAACCCTGATCTAAGAACAACTGAAGGCATCCCAACCTCCCTTGGTTGACCTCACTTTCCTCTTAACCTCCCTTGGTTGGCTCCACCTTCCCTCTTATTCCCCACTAATAAACCCTGCTCTCCTTAGCTCGCTGCATCTGTCCAGTTTCTTGGGCGACTCTGACCTAACAGTATGGTTAAATTGAGAGCATATAAAATGGTTTAACACATGTTTGTTTAAATTGTTTTTCTTATTTTTTTGTATGTAACTCATCACTTAATTTTTTTTGGTATTTTTTCCATTACCATTTAGTCCTCTTATACCCCACTCCCCCCAGCAATCACCACACCCTTGTTCATGTCCACGAGTCCTATTTCCTTTCTGCTCAGTACCTTCCCCCCCAACCTCCCCACTCCTCACTAGCTGTCATCTGCTCTCCATCTATGAGTCCATTTTGCTTGTTAGTTCAGTTTGTTCATTAGATTCTACATATAAGTGAAATCATATGGTGTTTGTCTTTCTCTGACTGGCTTAATTCACTTAGCATGATGTTCTCCAGGTCTATTCATACCGTGACAAAGGGTAAAAATTTTCTCCTTTTTTTAATGGCCAAGTACAATTCCATTGTGTAAATGTCCCATAGAAGTTTACTCATATGTCCCACTCATATTGATGGACACTTGGGCTGCTTTCATATCTTGACAATTGTAAATAACACTACAATGAACATAGAGGTGCTTATATCCTTTCAAATTAGTGTTTTTAGTTCCCTCAGGTGTGGGGCGGCTCTGCCCACAGAGCTCCCCCATCCACCACCAGTGAAAATAATGCTACCAAGACATGATCTGCTTGGGGAGAAAAGGTGGCCAATCTCAAAGGAGAAGGGCTCTGAGTCCTTACCTCGAATGGTATTTATTAGGTTCATAACACACAGAGATACAGGTAAAGCTCATCAATCAATGTCAGGCAGCAAGGATCAAAAAATAGATAACATTTCAAAGAAATCTGAGGGCTTAATCTGAGTCAGTGTCTGTCAGGTAAAGGGGTTGCAAAACTTTAGGAGACATACTCATTTCCTGCCCGGACCCTTATCATATGAATGAAAAAAGCAAGCACTTGAACATTGGCTGCAGTACTAGTTTTGTGTTAACAAACTCCTTTAGTATTTTCTTGTCTGGGTAGCTCCTTATTTCTCCTTCAATTTTAAATGATAGCCTTGGTGGGTAAAGGAGCCTTGGTGGTAGGTCCTTGCTTTTAATCACCTTGAATATGTCATGCCACTCCCTTCTGGCCTGAAATGTTTCTGTTGAGTAATCAGATGCCAGTCTAATTGGTGCTCCCTTGTAGGTAATTACCTACTTTTCTCTTGTGGCTTTTAGGATTCTCTTGTCTTTCAGCCTTGTCATTTTCACTTTGATGTGTCTTGGTGTAGGCCTCTTTGGGTCTAACTTGTTGGGACTCTCTGAGCTTTCTGGACTTGTGTGACTTTTTCCTGCCCCAGATTAGGGAAGTTTTCAGTCATGATGTCTTCAGATAGGTTCTCCTTCCCTGGCTTGCTCTGTTCTTCTGGTATTCTCATGATACAGATGTTGTTACACTGCACGCGTTGTCCAAAATGTTTCTTAAACTCTCCTCACTTTTAAAAATTCTTTTCTCTTTTGGCTGTTCTGCCTGGGAGTAATTTTCTACCTTGTATTCCAAAACACTGATTTTATCCTCTGCTTCATTTAACCTACTGTTTATTCCTTTCAGTGTATTATTTATTTCAGATATTGCATTCTTTATTTCTGACTGATCCTTTTTCATGGTTTCAATGTCTTTTTTCATGCTGTTGAGTATCCTTCTAATCAGTACTCTAAACTCTGTCTGATAAATTGCTTGCCTCACTTTCATCTAGTTCTTCTGGAGAATTCTCTTCTTTCGTTTGGGGTCTGTGTCTTTGTCTTCCCATTTTGGCTGTTTTTGTATTTTCTGCCTTAGCATTAAACTAATCAGCCGTCAGATGGCTTAGTTGTTCATCTAATGAGGCTATAATCAGCAGCAGGACTTAAGCACCACAGGGTGGGGCATAGTAATCCCTGTGGGCAGGGCTATTTCTTCCCTTCAGGCTGATGCCAGTTGGATAGGATTGCTGGGCCTGAGCAAGATGGCTGCAGTATGGGAAATGACTCGGCACTGGGATACTGGTAGCTGTTCCTTTATTTCTCTTTCCTGGGCCACCAACCCCAGGCTCCCCTCAAGGATCTCTAGGCCCCTCTGCCCTTCTTCTGCCAGAGCCCAGGATAAGTGGCTGCAAATGAATTTTTTTTCATTGGCCCTGTAAATGGCTCTTTGTGACTCCAGCCCTCTCAGACAGAAACTTTGCTGCTTTTGGCAGCTGGATGTTATCTGGGTTCCTTTCAGGCTCTGTTGCTGTAGGTTGGAAGTTCAGCTTGGGTCTAGACCACACACTTCTCACACTTCTCACACTTCCCTGAGCCACTGAAATACGCTCCAGGACTTCAGCGGCTGCTCATGGGCTCCCAGCCAGCCCTCTCGCATCTCCTCTGTACTTCCTATCAGTCTTACGTGGTGAAACGGTTTTTTCTCTCTGTCCTTAGATATAAGGCTTTCCTCCAGGTAGTGTTCAGTTGGTTATTCTGGATGATTTCTCTCCAATTTTGTTGTAATTCTAGATTGGTCCTAGAAGGAGGTTAGTGTAGCTTCTACTTACTCCTCCACCATCTTAGATCAGAATAAATTGTGTTTCTGAACTGTTTGAAAATCAATCAATATATCTTACTAGTTTGAGAACAGTAATGGTTGACATACTACTGATGAAACTACCACTGTTTGGGAAACAACACAGGAAATACATTAAGATAAACTAAAGTACTTGTTGGCATGCCTTTATAAGATTAAATACTTGCCGACCACCAGTTTACTGTAGTATTCCCCTCTCACTTTTCTCTCTTCCTCTTACCCAACTTTATTTTCTTCTGTATAATTATCATTATGAATGACAAAGCCTGAAGAATAGCTTTGGATAGAAATAAAATTGCAGAAATCAGATATATAGCATATATATGGTGCTTTTATATTTTTCTGATCTCAAGTCAGCTCAAATGTTTAGCTCTTTTTTAAAGAAAGAAAAGAAAGAAAGAAGAAAGAAAAAAGGACAATTTTCAAGCACAAAGTATGTTCAGGCAGTGCTGAAATCTATTTGAGATTTGAGCTACATCGATATCACATAATGCATATTGTAATATTTTTAGAGATATTCTTATTTCACTTTGTAAACAAACAAATTCAGGCATTAGCTCATTAAAGCTTTAATATTTGTTTACATTTTTACTTCCTTTTTACTCGTTATATATTTCATACTATAATTAATTATATTAGCTTGAAGCAAAGGTTCTTAAGTATTATTATGCCAAGAATCAACATGGATGCTTGTTGAAAAGGTATATTGTGAGTCTCTGCTATAGAAACTGGTATATCAGGAGTGGGAGCCAACAATCTATATATGCAACAGGTAACTCAGGTGATTCTGATATACATAATCTAAAGATTTAGAGCAGGGGTGTCCAATCTTTCAGTGTCTCTGGACCACACCAGAAGAAGAGTTGTCTTGGGCCACATGAACACTAATGAAAATTGATGAGCAAAAAAAGGTCCATGCATAATTTTCATGATATCTACCACCACAGATAAATAAACAAGTCCTCACATAATAACCCTAATTATGCAGTGGCCCTCTCAATAGTCACTTAAAATCATTGAGCAGGTCCCAAGTTTGTTGTCACTAATGTAGAAATTGTACATATCTGAGTAAAAAAAATGTCACTGATGTTTTAAAAATATTTTTATTACAAAACTAAAAGAAAAGAGGGCAACATAAAGCTAGTGGGATGTTTGACATTGTATTTGAAAAACTAATATATCAATATATAGTTTGATAGAAGTAGTTGCAATTCTGAGTTCTCAAGGTGCTCATCAGATATTTTGGTTCTATTTTCACTCATAATGTGTTTCGTTCTTGAAAATAGTTGCTCTCAAATGTAAGCGCTGCCAAATAGTGATGACATGAAAAGGGCATGACTGTGAAGCAAGGGATATTCGTCTTCAGGAAAACGGGACCTATAAAAGTCCAATGAAGACACACGATCACATTTTTCTTAAAGTTGAATGTCAGATTGCAGCTCTATGCATCCCATTTGAAAATTGGCAAGTAACATATTTATGTCAACTGAAAATAGAGTCACAAATATAGCAAAATATTGATTATTTCACTAGGAATCTTGAAATCTGTTTTCAAATTCTCATATCAAATCGAAAAGCAAATCTGCATCTTTTTCACTGTTTACAGGACTATGTTTAGCCAATGCGTCAAAATGCATAAAATTATTTGCCTTCATTTGAGCTTGCCATAATTTCAGTTTCATTTGCAATGCTGTTATGGCTCGAAACATGGTATTGATAAGTTGGTTTTCACCTTGAAGATGCATGTTTAACTCATCTAAATGAGCAGTTATATCCACTAAAAATGCTAAATCTGTAAGCCAATTTTCATCATCAAGTTTCAGCACAAATTTGTTTTTAATACCATAAATGACTTGATAATATGTCACAAATCATAAAATCTTTTCAACATTTGGCCTCGACTTAGTCATTTTACTTCCGAAGAGTAAACGATGCTGCCACAGTCAGCATCAATACCTTTAAGGAATTCCTGGAACTGGTGATGATTCAATCCCTTGGTTCTAATGAAATTCAGTCTTGATGATGATTTGCATGACGTTATGCATTTTTAAAGCTTTTGTGCATAAATTTTCTTGATGTACTAGGCAATGGTACGTCATCAAACATGAGTTTTGGGCGGCAATTGCATTGTCTCCTATTACTTTACAAATCCCTTTCCTTTACCTGCCATCGCTGGGGCACCATCAGTAACTCTACCAGGTATGTTGACAATGGGCAAAGAAAATCACTTTAACTTATGTTTTACTGCTTCGTATAAGTCTCTTGATTTAGTTGTGTCTTTTAATGGTACTAAAAAAGCCATTTCTTCAGTGACATTATAGTCATATCAATACCTCTAATAAAAGTGACAAGTTGAGCCATATCCGTAGCATCAGTGCTATCACCCATCACCAAAGCATGAAATTTACAATGAGCAGCTTTACTCTCCAACTTCTTTGAATAGAGTTTTCCAATTTCTTCAATTTTCCTGGCTATAGTGTGGTGAGACAAACTGATTTTAGAAATGTCCCCCTTATTTTCAGGGCAAATTATATCTGCCACACTTTCTATACATTGCTTAAGAAACACACAATCAATAAATAGTTTTGATTTTTTTATTAAATATGCTACCACATAACTAGCATCTACAATAGAATCTGCCTGAGTTGTAACTTTTTGAAAAAATTTTTGTTGAGACGACAGACTTTTTTCAGTTCTGCTATTTTGTCCTTACAACACAATCCTTCATTCCCATTGAATTTGGCAGCATGTGTTTTGCATATAATTCCATTTCAAATTATAGTCTCTGAAAACTTGCACAAATTCCCCACAAATTAAACAGAGTGCCTTACTATTTGCCTCAACAAAGAAGTAGTCATCTGTCCACTTTTCACTGAATAATCTTCCTTTATCTGTAATTTTTCTTTTTGAGGGTTCTTTTTTTTTTTTTTTTTTGACATGTTGTAGAAGCCATACTGGGATTAAAAAAATAACAATAGATGAGGGAGTTCATTTATTTTTATTATGAAAATTACTTGACAGGAAAATAGAAAGCAAGGTTTGGGCCCTTCCACAGCCCCCTCGGCTGCCAATGCAGGGCGAGGTCGGGGGCCGACTGCAAAGCATGGCAGGAGATGTGTGAGGCACCGCCGAGGTGTGGAAGTACACTTAATAATCAAATAAGAATGCTCACCTGACTTCTGATAACATTAAACACCTGACATTGCAATGCAGGTTGAAATATTATTCATAATCGCTGCCTTCACGAGCACACGTAACATATGTTGGGGCCAATCCGACTGTCTGCGCTTGGAAGATGACACGCTGGAAGCCGCACACCGCTGTAAAACTGAAGCCACGCATGCGTACAAATAGCGAGAGCGTACGTATCTTTATTTTACATGATATTGTAACGCGTAATAAAAATATCTCATAATGCTTTGGTAAATTTATGCGTTTGTGCTAAGCCACATTCATAGCCTCCTGGGCCACATGCAGCCCATGGGCCGTGGGTTGGACACCACTGATTTAGAGGATGTGGTTGTCATCTGCTTTTACTATAACCTGATATGTAGTGTAAGGCTAATAATCTCTTTTGGACTTAAATCCTGAAGAAAAGCGGCAATGAAAGCCATAATATGGATGTCTCTGAAAGGCGAGCTTACATTGAGGAGGCTAACTTGTGCCTCTGTGGGGAAAATACACAGGTGGGACTTTGCAAACATATGCAATGAGTTCATTTCACAGTTTTGCACATAAGCAAATGATATTTTTTCCTTTTCTGGCTTTTCAAATTTAGCATCAGCTCCAGCATTTCTGTCTCTTTCATTTTACCTTTTAAATTTATTTGACCATTCACCACTAGTTGATTTGAGTAGGAGGATAAAAGCAAGTTTTTGACAAATTAAAATCCACTCCATGAGTTTTTGTGCACTTAATAATAATGTGCTATTAGATTTTTTTACTCAAGAGCAATTCATTTGAAAAGCAAATATATCTTCTGGTTTAAAATGAAGTCTCTTTGCTCTAATTTATTTCCTAACTTATAATCAGTCCTTATGCTTAGTCAACTAGAGTTAAATAATTATATTTCTCTTCTTGTAAAAACCAGAAGTATTTCTTGAAATTTCCATCATTGAATAACTCTGTGTTATTTTAAATATCTGGTATCATCTTTGTTTATATATATGTATATGGAATCATATGCTAAAAATTTAATACGGTACTACCCTCACTGAACTTCATTGATAGGGTTAATATTATTGTGTACAAAATATCCTCCAGCTATTATTGGAATTTGCACAGCTAATTACTAAACAAAATTTTAGCTAATACACTTGCTTTCATAAATGCTAATATACAATTTAACAATTTTAAGTTTTGTTTTATCTACTTTTTCCACCCATACTTTGGAAATCAGTACTGATGGTCAGAATTTAAAAAGAAAATAATATTTCAGATATTGGGTAATTAACTGCTGCAGTGTTAAAAATGGACTGTTATGAAGTGAACTAATTACACTTTTCTTATCCTCTAGGTTATAAAATAGTAAAGAACCATAAAAAATTAGATTACAGGTGAGGCCTTTAAGCTTTTGATGCACAGTGACCAGAGGACCCTGAACAAAGCTCATGAAAGACACAGCAATAAAGATTCTTTTGATGTGAATAATTGAGTTAACTTTGTTTTTGTTTTATTCCTAAGTATGGTTCTTTGAACCATTGCAGACACGAATTTGACTCATTGGCTTCACAATATATGTTTCTTGTTCTGTGTCCACACCATGGCTCTCTCCATATCACCCTCCTGAAATACACTGCCAGGCTTTCTTCCACTACAGAGAATTTACTGTTTCACATATTCAGGTGGATTTGTCATAGGTATAAAGTAGCTTGCTGAAAGAGAAGAGTGTGCTTTATTTTTGGTTAACTTCCCACGGTGCTTTTTATGGGTAAAATAGAAAGAACCTGGATTCTGTAGGCCTCAGATCTGGGGGTTGAGTTATAGTTCTGTCATTACTGCTATGTGATTTTTAATTCTCTCATTATTAAATTTTTGCTAATTTACACACATTATACTCAGGAGCACAACACAAATGTGTCATTATGTTCTAACTGAGAACAGCATGAGTAGGATTCAGAAATTAAATCTAGTCAAACCTGGTAACTTCTGATCTAATTATTTAAAGTTACTTTTTAAACTAAAGCCCTCTTTTTTTAATAATTGACCTTATTTTTAGAGAAGTTTTAATTTACAGAAAAGTTGAAGATACAGTAGGGAGTCCCCATGTACTGGTACTTGGTTTTCCCAATTATTAACATCATACATTAGTATGAGATATTTAGTATCATTAACAAAACAATGTTGATACATTTTTATTAACTAAAGTCCCCAGTTTATTCATATTTCTTTAGCTTTATCTATTTTGTTTCTGCTTCAGGACACCATTGAGAAAACCACACTACATGTGGTCACCAAGTCTTCTTAAGCTCCCATTGGCGGTGACAGTTTCCTGGACTTCCTACTTTTGATGACACTTTTGATGACTGCAGGTTTTGAGGAATACTGGTAAGGCATTTTATGGAAAGCCCTTCTGTTGGAATTAGGTGTCTTTCTAATGATTAGATTGGGGACGTGGGTTTTGGGGAGGAATATCAGAGGCAAAGTGCCATTTTCATTACATCATATCAAAAGTTAATACTATCAATGTGACAGCACTGTTGATGTTGACCTTGTTCACATGACTGAGGTAGTGTTTGTTGGGTTTCTCTACTGCAAAATTATTCAAATTTCCCCTTTTCTAAACTATACTCTTTCAAGGGGGTCACATTCCACACTCAAAGGGTCTCCATGTCAGTTTCCTGGCAGCTATTACAAATTACCGAAGATTTGGTGACTTTAAAAACAATAGAAATTGATTCTTTTGCAATTCTAGAAACCAGAAATCTGAAATCAAGGTGTTGGCAGGGTCATGCTCCCTCCAAAGTTCTCGAGGAGAATCCTGTTTGCATCTCCCATTCTAGGCCTTTCTTAGCTTGTAGTAGCATAATACCGATCTCTGCTGCAGCCTTCAGAGGGCCTTCTCCTCAGTCTTCTTTTCTTGTAAGGGCATTTGTCAGGGGTCCAGCGCTCACCTGTAGAACCCAGGATGTTCTCATTTTAAGATCCTTAACATAATTACATCTTGCAAAATAAGATCACACCAGGTAGACGCACCTTTGGCTAGCCCTCCATTCAATCCCCACTATGCCCTCCTTGAGAGTACAATATTTGTAAAAATTATTTCAAGGAAGTCTGTATTCCCCCCACCATGCATTTTTATATTTATTGAATCGTGTCTTTATATCAATATACACTCATGGATATTTCTTTTACATTTTATGTTATAATTCAAACTTACTTTGTTGCTCAAATTATTCTAGCTTTGGCCATTAGGAGCTCATTCAGTTGACCCCTATATTCCTTTGGACTATCGCATTAATGTAGAATTTTGACTTTTATAAGTACTTCCTTATTTTCTAACACTACACGATGCTTAAGGCTCATCTTGTATCTTCCCTGCCCCAGTCCTGGAATCAGCCACTTCACCAATGAGCCTCATTCCTTTGGTTGGAGAATGGTATTGGAAACCAAGATCTGAGCACTAGGTGTGTTCATTGCTACTGGGTTGTTATTGTTTCTAGGTCTTTTCAGCTGATAGAGCAAGGAGGTATACGTGAGTGTTCTAATTCATGTACAATAGATGCAATCATGTATAAATAATTCCATATGTAAGCATCTGTTTATGTCAAGCTAAACATAAGTTCATATTGATTTTGCCCACTCTTATCCACTATTACATGTACTTCCTGGTCTTCTCCCCTTGCTTATTTCTAAATCCCCACTTGACAGTGGAAGCTGGCTCCCACATCTACCATCCATTTATTTATTTGTTCAATTCCAATATACATGCATAGTAGTATCAGAAGTATCATCCCATACCACAATGAGAAATAATTGTGTCAACTATAGTATTAGTGCTTAGGTCGAGTTCCTATTGTCTGACGAACTCCACTATTTCCACAGGTCAGGAGCTTCTCCTACAGCCCCTGACAGTGTGGTTAGTTCATACATCTGTGATGCCATTAGGTTCTTCTGATATGGTCTACATTCCATTCAGTAAGTCCCTGATCTCATAAATGATTGTTTGTGAAACTGCTTACGTAACGTTACTCTTTGTGGGTTTTGACAATGCATAGTATCATGCATATATCATTATTGTATCACACAGAATAATTGCACCGCCCTAAAGATACCCTGTATTTTACCTGTTCAACCCTTCATCTTCCCTCAACCCCCTAGCAACCACTGATGTTTTTGTTGTATCTATAGTTATCCCTTTTCTAAAATATCAGATGATTGGAAGCATACATCGTGTAGTCTTTTCAAAATGTTTTCTTTCACATTGTCAAGTGCATTTAAGTTTCATTTGGTAGCTTATTTCTTTTTATCACCAAATAATATACTATTGTATGGATTTACCACAGTTTATCCATTTATCAAAGAACATCTTGGTTGCTTCTGGTTTAGATAATTATGAGTAAAGCTGCTATAAATATTTGTGTGGACATTTCCATGTGGGCATAAACTTTAAAATCAGTTCGGTAAACACTTAAGTGCATGCTTGTTGAAATACATGGTAGACTACGTTTAACTTTATAAGGAACTGGCACACGCTCTTCCAAAATAGCTAGGCCGTTTTTGTATTCCTTTCAGTAATGAATGAGAATTTCTGTTGTTCTGCATCCTCACAGCATTTGCTGTGGTCAGATTTTTGAAGTTTAGCCATTCTAAGACATGTGTAGTGGTATCTTGTTTTAATTCGCATTTCTTTAATGGCACTTGATGTTCAGCATATTTTAATGTGGTTATTTGGCATCTGTATATGTTCTTTGGTGAATCCTCTGTTCTGATCTTTTGTTTATATTTTGAGTTGTTTTTCTTACTGTTGAGGTTTAGAAGTTGTTTGTATACTTTGGACATATGTACTTTATAATTTGTTTTGCAAACATTTCTTCAAAACCATGGCTTGTATTTTAATTCTCTAAGTGTTTATAGCAGAGTAGAAATATTAACTTTAATAAATTCAACTCTTTTTCTTTCTCACAAATTAAGCTTTTGTATTATTCATGAAAATATATCTGCAAAACAAATGTTACATAGATATTCTTTTGTGTTTCTTTTAGAAGTTTTGTGATTTTACTTTTATATTTAGGTATTTAATTGAATTTGTGTTAATTTTTGTGAAAGGTATAAGGTCTGTGTCTAGTTTGTGTTTTGCATATGAACATCCATTTCTAGTATCCTTCGTTGAAAAGACTGTTATTTTCTCTATTGACTTTCCTGTGCTCCTTTGTCAAAGATCAATTGACTATATTAGTGTGGATCTATTTATGGGCTCTTCATTATGTTCCATTGATCACTGTGTCCTTTCGTGAATCAAGTGGTGTCTTGATTACTGTAATTTTACAGGAAGTCTTGAGTCAGGTGGTATTGTCAGTTCTCTGGCTTTCTTTTTCCTCTTCAGTATTGTGTTGGCTCTTCTGGAATTGGGTTTGCATTGAATTTACAAATCAGGCTGAGCCCTGGCCTGGTGGCTGGGTTGGCTATAGCATCATCCCGTACACCAAAAGATTGTGGGTTTCACTCCCAGTCAGGGCACATACCAAGGCTGCTGGTTCAATCCCTGGTCAGGGTGTATATGGGAAGCAAATGATCAATGTTTCTCTCTTACATTGATGTTTCTCTTTCTCTGTCCCATTTCTTCTCTCTCTCTCTCTCTCTCTCTCTCTCTCTCTCTGTCTCTCTCTCTCTCTCCCCCTCCTCCTTCCTCCCCTTCCTTTCTCTCTAAAATCAATTAAAGGATGTCCTTGGATAGTATTAACAAATCAATGAGTCAATCAATCAATCAATCAAGAAGAATTGGCAACAATATCAAACCTCTTCAATCTATGAACATAGAATATAACTTCATGCATTTGTATTGGTTTTAATATGTTGAAACTAGAATTTTGTCATTTGATCCATACAGATCCAGCACGTATTTTGTTGGATTTATTCCTAAGTATTGCATTTTCTTATTCTGTTGTGAATAGTATTGTGTTTTTAATTCTAAATTCGAATTGTTTATTGATGGTATATAAGAAAACAGTTGGTTATGTGTAGTAACTTTGTACCCTAGGTATGATTTTAACTGTAGGTTTTTGGTATGTTTATTTTATGTCAATTTGAGGAAGTGCTCTTCCTAGTTGCTGAGAGGCTTGTTTTTTTTTTTTTATCATGAAGAATACTGAATTTTGAAATATGCTTCTTCTACATCCATTGATATAATTGTATGCATTTTTCCTTTAGCCTGTTCATGTAGTAGATTTGATTAACTGATTTTTAAATGTTGAACCAGTGTTGTGTACTTGGAAAAATATCACTTGACCATCATGAATAGTTCTTTTATTTACATTGTTGGATTAAATTTGCTAACCTTTTGTCAAGGAATTTTGCATGTATGCTCATGAGAGATATTGGTCTGCAGGTTTCCTGATTTATCTGATTTTGGTGTTACAATAGTGCTAGACTCTTGAAATGAGTTAGGAAGTATTCTCTTTGTTTCTATTTTCTGTAAAACATTGTAGACAATTGGAGTTATTTCTCTCTTAATGCAAGTTAGAATTCACCAGTGAAACCACCCAGGTCTGGGTGCTCTCTTTTTTTGAGGATTATGAATTATTGATTCAGTTTCAGATGATAAGAACTAAGGAAAAAAAAACAAAAATTTTCAGTGTGAGGTTTTATATGTTAATCCAGCTAGGAGTTGGGCTGTGTATATAGGTCCTACAGGCTTAAAATTCCTCTAGTTTTCTTCTGTCCTATTGTCTTTAGGTCTCCCTAAGATCTTCTTAAATAAAGCCTTTGCCTTCAACACAAATTCATAGTTTTTACCCTCAGGACCTGTTGATATAGTGGTGAGGAGTCAGGTAGGAAAGCCTTCTATAACCTTACAATTAAATCTCATTCTCTTCATGGACCTGAGTCCCTGTAATATAATTTTCACAACTGCTCCTCTCCCCCACCCCGTACACACACCTCCAGGGAGATAAAAGTTTGGAGGTGACTGGAGTTGCATAATTGTCCTGTTGCCTAGGTGAGATGAGGCTTTGCTAAAATCTTCTTACCTGCAGAGTGTAACTTTATTATGGACATTCATAGGAAGCATTTTGTAATGACTGCCTTTACTTCTTCCTACCAGATACAGGAGGTGATTTTTCATGGCTGTTCACAATAAGTATCTGGTTTGTCAATGTAAAACTCATGGAAGTGTATGTACCCTACCAAACCTGTCATTCCCTGAAGTTTCTCACTTTCAAGCTAGCCCATACTCAGCCTTCAGCAATTTGTTAAAATTACTACTTAAGTATTCCTACAGTTATGGCTCCAGCAGCTTCTGCCTCAAATAAGTAGATTTTGATTATGCTTCACAATACTCACCTGTCCCTCCAGATTTCAGGGTGGTGATTTGCCCTGTCAGTTCTCTTATGGATCCATGAAAGTCATTGCCTTTAAACTCATTCCGCGTTTGTCGTTGTTGTAAGGGAGCGAGTAACATCTTCCAAGTTCTTTACATGCCATAGATGAACCCAGAAGCCCAGTAACACGCTCTTTTCAATAACTGTCTACCTCTCATATATCCTCTCTCCTTCCTCTGATCTTCTTTAAGATAGCATATAGGTATCTGGGCATCTGGCTGAAGAGATGGGTGTGATCTTAGAGTGGAGGGGTGGAAGGGAACCCTTCCATATGTTCCCAGGTTCTTGTTCTGCTTTGTGTCTTATCAGGGCTTCCTACACCTGTCACTTGCATCTCCAATTATTCCTTACTCAGTAAGTGTCCACAGCTGAGGTCTGTGGCTAGTGAGTTAATAATCTCTTTTCTGGCTCTGTTGTCTCTGTTGTCTCAACAGAGAGCTGTCTCTGTTGACCCAGCCCTATGTTGGCCTTGCTGATATAGCAGACCTCAACAGTCAGGGCAGTGCAGCCCATTCAATCTGTATCCAATCATCTTTCATGTAGCTCCTCACCAGGACGGGGACCAATCCAAGAGAGGAGTCTTGCTCAGAGTTCCAAATGATCAATGGCATACGGTTCTCTTTGCTTTTGTCTTTCCTTTCCACATACCTAACTATGTTTTTTTTTTCCTGGAATTTTATCTCAATAGGAAGCTTAGGTACACTGATAGATATCTAAGGGCTCTCTTAAAGATCCATATAACGTAGTTAAAAACCATTTAGAAAAATTTAATAGTTATATGAGGTGAATTGTTACTATCGGATACTCTGAATATTGTGTCATTAAAGTATTTTCAGGGATATATATATATTTGAGGCATTACATGGAAAACATTCAGCAAAGAAGTAGCTAGCATCTAGTTCTACAGATTCTTGAACTGGCTACTTTAATTATAAAGAAAAAAGATAGTAGCAAATATTAGAGAGTTGTTTCAATAATATTTTACCCTATTACTCACTATAAAGTTATTTGTTTTCCCTCAAAGCATTAATAATGAATATAGTTCTGTGTTTATTTTTCCTTGAGGAACTATGCCTTAGGTATCTTTGGAGGCATCTCAGAATAATCCGAAGTAGGAAAGATAATAGAGATTCTGAACAGGAGATTTATAGCAACCACCCCAAAATTTGTTTGACTACTCCAAAAGTAACCAAAGGGACATAGCAGTTGTGGGAATGTCATGAAATCTTCCATCTGGTTCAGCTATAGACTATAGAATTACTCTAGTGTTCAACAATGAACACACAGAAGAAAAAATTCTTCAGGACCAAGGCAGTAATGGACATTTCAGCAAAAATTTACTACTGTACACAAGGCCTTGGGGTAGCCTGTGGACATAAATACTTAAGTAAGGATGGTCAATGTACTGCAGGTCTTTCAGCTTAGATGGGAAGATGATGTCTAAATAGGAACTTTAAAATGACATGACAGATACTGCAATAGATGTAGCTATGGAAGCACAGAGAATCATCACCTGGGTCAGATTTGGGGTTGAAAAATGTCTTCTGGAAGAAGCTGAATCTGAGTCTTGCATATTGAGTAGGGTTTATTCAGGCAAAGGAAATAGAGACAAATATTCCAAGCAGAGGGAAAATAGAAGGATATGTGTGAGCCTGGCAGAGAGAGGACATTTTAAGCAGCTTATTGTTGCTGGAGCATAAATTGTAAGTAGAGAATAGAGGTGGGATGGGGGCTGGAGAGAGCGCTCCAGGAGCCAGGTGGTGGCAGGTGCCCTGCACCGAGGAGTGTGAGCTTTCATCCCACAGGTGATGGGAAGCCGGTGGAGTTTTAGTAGAGCTGAGACATGGCTGGTTTTATATTTTGGATAAGCCTCTCTGATGTCTCTGTAGAGAATGAAGAGGACAAGGAGAGCCAGACAGCAGACAGACACACCCCAAGGAAACTGCTGCAGAGATCCGGGGAAGAGATGAGAACAGAGATAATTGGGGATAGACCTGGGCCATGTTGAAGGGCTGGAATAAACAGGATTTGGGACCCCCCTGAAAGTGTGTGCAGGAGGAGAGAGAACTGGGAATTACAGGGACAATGAGACTAGGGTAGCCCTTAGTTTTCAGGGTGGAGTACATAACACTGATATCTAGGTTCTCCAACAAAATAACCATTCAGGAAAATGGGATAAGTTCAGTTTGATACACATGGGCATGGGCATGCCTGTGAGACATCATAATTACAATCGTAGTCAGCAGTTGAACAGGTGACTTTGAAGCTTTGGGAAAAGATGCAGTAGAGATAAATATTAGCTCATAAATAATCAGATTACAAATGATTGTCCGTATCATTAGAATCAATGAGAATGTTCAAGGACAGCATGCAGAGAAAAGGAACCAGTGCCCTGGGGATGGGACCCTAGGAAGCCCCTGGACGAGTGGGGCAGGATGCACCGGCACTCCCGAATGTGACTGAGAAGTCAGGGTCGGAGTGAGAAAGGGAGCGAGAAGTGCCACGGGGAGCAAGTGTCAGCAGTAGCACCGCCAGCAAGAGGGAGTGAAGTAGATGTCCTGTCTACTTGGAATCATAGACTTAAATTTCCGAAGTATTTTGGTGAGAATTCGTATATATATACATATATAAAATTGAATGAGTAAGACAATGAAAATCTAAAATAATTCAGGATTTTTCCTTGAAGGGTCAGAGGCCACAACACAAGGGGTTGAAGAGTGAATAGGATCTCACCTTTAACAGGCATCTAATCAACAAAACAAACAAACAAGCAAAATATAACCAAAGACACCAAAATTGAGAACAGGCTGACAGTGGCCAGAGGGGACAGGGGAGGGAATTCCAGGGGAAGGGGGGAAGGGTTTGAAGGAACTAGTATAAAGGACACAGGGACAATAGCAAAGGGGGTGGAGACAGGAGGGAGTTGAGGAGGGATGGGGGGTGAGCTGGGATGGGGGTAAAGGGCACAAAACTGTACTTGAACAACAATTAATTTTTTTTAAAAAGTGAGAAATTGGCCCTGGCCCATGTGGCTTAGTTGGTTGGAGTGTCATCCCGTAGACAGAAGGGTGTGGGTTCAGTTCCCAGTCAGGGCTCATACCTAAGTGTAGAGTTGATCATGGATTGGGCACTAGTGTTGTGACCCCCACCCCCTGGTCCAGACACATACGATCCCCAGTCTGAGCATGGATCCCTGCTCCCAGCACAGATGGGGGGCAACC
>PVKM010032164.1:0-16526 GCA_004027735.1 Carollia perspicillata
ATGATGGCTGCTATAAAATCCTCATTAGATAAATCTAACATCTCCATCATCTCCATTTTTTTTCTCGTTCAGTCTGAGATGGTCCTAGTTCTTGGTCCAGGAAATGGTTTTTAGTTGGTACTTGGACATTTCGGGTAGCGTGTTTTAAGACCCTGGATTTGATTGGAATCTTCTGGTTCAGCGTGCTTCCTCTAGCAGTGCTGCTGTGGCTGAAGGCAGGCACCCCCTCATGACTGCCAGGTGGAAATGGACGTCCAGGTTTTCCCCTCAGCCTCTATCGATGCCTGAGGGCCTGAAGTCAAGGGTCTGCTTCTTATTTCTGGTTGGGGGTAGGAGTGCAGCCCCCACCCTAGGTTTCCACTCTCGCCAGTCTGCCTAGGAGGACGTGCCTCGTTAGTCTCCCCTACCTGACCTCCACTAACACCATGGAGGTGTCCTCATAGCTGCTGTGATGAAAGTCTGGACTCTCCTCTAGGTGTCTTCCGATATCCCTCCTGCGAAGGGCGAGAGGGACCCCTCATCACCAGGGAGGGAATGAAACCACAGCCTCTCGGTGGGGCTCTGCTGAGACTGCTTAGGGACGGTGGCCTTGTTCCCCTTGAAGAGCATGCGCATACCCCCCAGTAGGTCTCCAACGGCACACTGACCCTGACCGGGAAGGGGAGGCGGGGCCTGGTTACTGTACGGTAAGTACAGGCAAAACTGGCAACAGGGTCTCCACTAACACAGTCGGGTGGCAGCATCTCAAGTTATGCTCACTTGTCATTATAAGTACAATACAATAGTTTTGTACCTTCTGTCACAAAAATGGAGATTCGCAATGCCTCCACCCTGGTCACCTCCGGCCAGTAGTAATACTGTGCATTCTTGTGTGCTGTTGTTTGATATTTCATGAGAGCACTTGTCATTCTCGTATGTTGGTGTGGCTCCAATTTCAGATACCTTTCCCCAAATGTCCCAGTTTTCACTGGCTAGAGTCTGCCATCAGTACATTTTCCAAAGAGTTTTAAAGAATATCTTCTCAACCTGTTCATCTTTTCCTTTCATTAATGTCGTAAGTTTTATATTCACTACTTTTTCCCTAAAATTCTTAACCCCCACCACTCACACATGCATGATCACAAATTCTAGGCTAGCATGGGTATTTAAAGAGATTATAAAAGTAAGTAAATAATTATCAATTTCATGTGCCATACCTCCTAAGGTTTTAATCCTTGGATCCTATGGATAATAACATTGAGTTCACAGGAAATAATGGAAAGTTTGGCAGTAGTTGCTCAATAAATATTAATGCACTTTTCTTCATTTCTAAATTTTATATGCTTTAACTTCGTCAAGATATGAGAGAGGACTGAAAATTCATGTTTAGTTTAGAAAAATAGAAATTGGCGATTTCAACCTTGTGTTCAGGCAGCAGGCTCTTTTTATTTTTCCAATTATTCTGCTGAGGAAGCACCTAATGAGCATGTTTTAGATGATCGAAAAAGTAAAACTGTCTAAGACAATAAGACTAATGCAACTCAACAAATACACTTCGAGTGTCCCTTAAGTCTAAGGCACTGGACTAAGTTAATGAGAAGGGGACGCTCCTGAATAAGACCCAATCGCAAGCATGAGTCACTGACAAGGGCAAGAATGGAGAAGTTTCTTACGGAAACTGTGATCTCACCACGAGCACTGAAGGAACGGAGAGATAAAGCAGCACAGAGGAAAGGACAATGTGACGGGATGCTGGGGACCTTGCACAGGGGGTTTCTAGGTTTCCATGGAAACAGCTAGACTTGCGTGCATGGGAGCACATGGCAGTCTTACCAGGTGCCTGCTATTGGTTTGGAGGAGGAAAAAATTACATTTTCATGACAGTTACAGATTAGCTGAGCAAGTAGCTCTTTAAAGTGATGTCCTTGCAAAAAAAAAAAAAAAAAACAGATAAATACTGTCCAGAGTAAAAATGTTTGTATTCTTCAGTACCAGCTAGGTAATTAGATCTCCCCTTAGAAAGGAGCAGATTGCAGTTTGTACTTTCTGACCATATCGCCCAAAATAGCGAGATCTTCTACACAGAAGCAATTTTCTGGGGGAAAAACATGTCATAATATGGAGGTAGACAGTAGGAAAGAAAATTGAAAATTGGAGAAAAATTGCCCCAAGGAGGACCATGCAGACATTTTGGAGGCAACTAAAAAAAGATAAGGAGTAGGAGTGTGTACACGGAGATAGCTCTGAAATGTTTATAATGGCATTAAGATATTGAGGTCTTTGGCAGTGACATGAAGCAATACTCTCTGTTGTGAATTGAGATTTAAGAAAGCAACACTCAACCATCCATCAAAGATCAAGAGGTGACAAAGGAAATTAGGCAATGTGGCGGAAGGAATCACACCATCTGGGAATCATCTGAGGTTGGCAAAACGTACAATTTCATTTTATACATTTCAGGGACACAGAGACAAACTGCTGTACCTGCTCCTTCCAAACAAGATAGATAGATTAGACAGGTAGAAGTAGACAGATAGGGATGAAAAATCAATGCTATGTAGCAACGATCAAGTTAATTGCTTATTGGATACTAATAGAATAGATAATAGTGACAGACGTCAACACAGCTTTCATGGGAATATAAGTCAGTGATATCAACAGGCAAACGTCTGGCAACAAGTTACCGTGTAAATTAAGAATTACTTCTGAAATCCTGAGTCATGTGGAATAAAGTATTCAGAAGGAAGAGGCTAATTGAACCAGAATCTTTTGGAAGGAGGTGAGTTTGGAGTCAGATTTTAAAGATGTAGTTGACTGTGGATTGAGCGTACGAAGGCAAGTCAGCACAGCAGGAAGCTCTGGTACGTGATGGTCCCCATTCACAAACACAGTGTGATGGCTATGCTACCTTTAAGTGGTATGCGACTCCTCCTCGCTGCCGTTTTTCGTTTCACCTCTTCCACACTGGCAAAATGTTTCCCTTTGAGGACTTTTTCATCCACGGTTCGGGGCAGGAGCGTGTGAATAAGCAGGGTGGGTCATAGGGGTCATGCCGTTTTTGCTCAAAAGCTGCTGGTGGTCAGTTGCGCTCATAAATCACCCATCGTGAAATGGGCAAACGTGTTGAAAGAGTCTGCAAAACAAATTCACCGGAGCTGAACGCAGCCTCTTTCGACAACACCAGCTGGTCCACTGATACCGGTGGGTTTCTAGAACACTTGCCTAGCAGGGGAAGCCTGTACTACAAGGGGCCTGCCCTCCAGAAGATAATTCTGGGTTTTTCTAGGGTCCCCCCTACATATTGCTTTTAAAAACAAATTATGGAAGTTACATAGAAATAGTGCTATAGCTGTAAAAAGTATAGAAATATATAAAATAACTTAATGTATCCAGCATCCTTAAATAGTTACTTTTTTGTGTATTCTCTTTGCCTTTCTGGGATTTCTTAAGCCCCTCACAGAATCTTTTACTGAATGAGTGTGTAGAAAAAAATAAGAACTATAACAACCCCAGCGTGCTTCTTTAAGGCCTGTGCAAGGAAATAAACTGTAGACACTTAACGTTAAGATTCAGAAGACCAAGAAGATGGCAATTAGCTAAAATTAGGCTCTCTGCAACCACACAGATATCAAGCTGACTACTGGCTCTTATGATTGCTAACTAAGGGAAGAGGGCCAAGCTACAATACTTAATATCGATGAGCCACAGTTTCCTTAATTGTACATTGCAAAAAAATATTACCAAACCCAGAAGGTAATTATGAGGACAAAATAAACGTATGCAAGTCACGTAGCTCAGTATCTGATGAATATTAAATAACCAGCCGTTGTTAGTCATTATTCTTTTTTAAAGTAGCTCTACAATCCAAAGTTATTTGGTATAGCCAGATAAAACTGCTGAAGCATTTGTGGCCTGCATCGTTTTAAAGCTCAGTTATTGTCAGGTCAAACATACCGAGATTCCAAGATTTCTCTTCTTTCTCTCCGTCCCCACCAAGAGCCTTGGGAACGGCTCACCAGCTTCCTTTCACTATAAATGAGTTTTTGGCTTTTCAATTACTTCGTATAAATGGCAACAATTTGAACTCTTTTTGTGTCTAGCTTCTTTAATTGGTCACGATGTTTGAGACTCATCCAAGTAATTTATATATTGGTCATTTGTTTCATTTTGTATGTATATATTTATTTATTTATTCCATTACCATTTATTTCTCCTAGACCAGTGGTGTCAAACTCGTTGTCACCAGGGGCAACATGAGCCTTGCAGTTGCCTTCAAAGGGTCAAATGTAATATTAGGACTGTATAAATGTAACTGCTCCTTAACAGGTAAGTGAGAGCCAGGTAGACACAAGGTGCCAGGCCGGATGAAACAAAGTGGAGGGACCTTGTGTCTGCCACCTGTGCCCTTTACCCTCTGCCACCTCCACCCCCTGCTGTCCCCAGAGCCGTCAGCCTGCTCTCCATCCATGTGTCTGTCTCTGTTTTGTTTGTTAGTTCACTTTGTTCATTAGATTCCACATGTGAGTGAAATCACGTGGTACTTGTCTTTCTCTGACTGCCTTATTTCACGTAGCCTAATGTTCTCCAGGTCCATCTGTACTGTTGCAAAGAGTAAAACTCTCTTCTTTTTTATGGCCAAGTAATATGGTATTTCACTGATACCATATTATCCACTATTGAATAATAATAGATTGTACGGGTATAGTAAAATTAATTTATTATTTACCTGTTCACGGAAAGTTGGCTTACTTCTAGTTTGGGTCGATTCACATAAAAGGTGCTATGAATATTTGTGTACAAGTCTTTGATTGGACATATGCTTTTGTTTCACTTGGACAAATGTCTGGGAATAGGGTTATACAGATTGTACGTCAAGTATACGCTCCACTTCATAAGAAACCGTCCAGCTGCTTCCCATAATGGCTGCAGTACTTTGCAGTGCCACCAGGAAATTTTGAGTTTCACGAGCACCACCACCTCGTCAAGACTTGACACTGTCCGTCTTTCAAATCAGAGCGTTTCTACTGCGTGTGTGGTCATATTGTGGTCATAACTTTCAATTATCTAAGTATAATGGTCAGATGCATCTTTTGTGTTTAGCCATTTGTATCTTCTTTACAGCATTTGGGAAAATCTTTGTCCAGGTTTTTGCTGCTGTTGAGTATCTGTATTCTCCTTACCGATTGCAAAAATTCTTTACGTATTCTGGATACAAGTCAGATATAACTGTTATGGATATTTTTCTCCCAGTCTGTGACTTAAATTCAATCCCTTAACAATGCTTTTGGAAATTTAGAGGTTTTAATTTTGTTGAAGTCTAGTTTATCAAATTTTTAATGATTTGTGCTTTTGAATTCAAAGTAGCAATGATTTTGTCTCTATGTTTGTTTCTAGAGATCTGATAGTTTTAGATTTTACATTTACGTCCATGATCTGTTTGAGTACTTTTTTCTACATGGCATATATGTTATACAATGTTCTTGTTACATTTCTCTTTATGGATATCCAGTACTTAGCATGATTTGCTGAAAGGACAGCTTTTCCCCATTTTATGAACTTTGTGCAAAATTAACTGCAAGTATATGAGAGGTTTTACTCTTCAAATATCAACTCTATTTTATTGACATATGTATGTTGACTATTCTAGTTTTATTGTAAATCTTGAACTCAGGTAGTATACATTTTCCAGTTTTTTTAAAAAAGAATTATTTTTCCTTATCCTTTGAATTTACATATAAATGCTATAATAATCACGTTGACTCCTACAAAAGTTCTACTGAGTTTTTAATTCAGATCGCGCCAAATCATGGTGCACTTCCACACGTTCTCATCCTCCAAGTTTCTGAAAATTTGGCAGTGGGATACAGAGGCTCGCTCATTCTCATCTTCAGTCTCTTTGGCAGGACTATACGTGTTGAGTTCCATTGTTTCTTCATTAGGAAACACACAACGTCTGATCGTTCCGTTTGTGGGGCGTGAGCAGATGTTGCATTTCAATGCTTAGATCCAGTAATTCACTGAAGTTGCAAAATAGTGACACTATAATTTAATAATTTGTTGTATTCACTAACTGAAATACTTGCATGAAAAGACGTTTACCCAAATCCACGATTTGATTACTAAATGAGGCAGTCGTACAGAGAAGGAAGATAAATATTTCATTTTGCTTCATTTGTCATCTTTGAGACATTGAACTGGTTCCCTATTATCCTCAAAAGGTAATCAACTATATTTGTAAAAATTTTGTTATTAATTCATGTATGCATATATATTTTGTGGGTTTTAATACATTGATTTTTAAAATCCTTCAAAAAGCTGATATCATCTTTGGGTAATGGAAATCTATCCAAGGGAAAGTCATTTAGAATAAAATAATTTGTATTTCACAATGTAAATAGTTAAAATGAGCTACCCTGGAACACACAGTGGTCAGCGATTTGCAGTTGTAGATGGAATCACCAAATTCACGAATTTAAAATGTACAGTGGTACAGGTGTGTGAGTTAGTGAACCAAATACAGTAAATTATATTTCTGTCAATGATGCTATTTTTCTAAATCGAGAACACACCTTATAAAATTTCCCCTATTTACATGAAGCCAATTTCTGTTCTGTAAGAGCAGATTTTTAAAGTTATATAAATGTCTATCTAACAACCTAATATTCTCAGCTCTACTAAATGCCAGTAGCACCTAAAATATTGTGACAACCAAAATAACCTCCACGAAATACTGTCAGCAATCAACATTTTCCCACTGAAAACTGCTGTTTTGTCTGAAATGCACATATTAGTTTAATTAATTTATTTATGTTTAAATCTTTTATTTATTTATTTTAGAGAGGGGAAGGGAGGGAGAAAGAGAGGGAGAGAAACATCAATGTGCGGTTGCCTCTCATGTGCCCCTTGTTGGGGACCTGGCCCGCAACCCAGGCCTGCGCCTTGACTGAGAATCGAACTGGCCACCCTTTGGTTTGCAGACTGGTGCTCAATCCACTGAGCCACACCAGCCAGGGTGAGTTTAATTTAAACAACAACTAACTACAGTTGTAATATTATTCTTGGGGAGGAGGCATTATGACTCATAATATGGGTGCTGGGTTCCTTCTATTTTCCCTCTGAAAGCATTTAAGAAAGTGGTTGAGATACTTGAGGGCCCCAATACTTCATGAAATTTATAATGCTAAGTTTCAAAGTCACATATTAATTGAGTGCTGGCCTGCGAACCAAAGGATCGCGGTTCGATTCCCAGTCAGGGCACCTGCCTGGGTTGCAGGAAAGTTCCCGGCAGGGGACGCACAAGAGGCAACCATACACTGATATTTCTCTCCCTCTCTCCTTCCCTTCCCCTCTAAAGATAAATAAATAAAATCTTTTAAAAAAATAAAATGACTAAGGCATATATTTTTTTAAAAAGTCACATATTAAGGTCAATTTCTCCTCAAATATTATGATTAAGGGACAAAAAACATTCGTTATTGTAAAACTATGGGACAATACTGTATGTATGAGTTTATAAGCCAAGTCTTGTAGCTGGGAAATGCCCATGTTTCAAATGATTGCAGAAATTTTCTGCCAAGACAGCAAAAGGAGACGGAAACAGTATGTTAACAAGAGGCAGTGAGAATTCGCGTAACAACAATGAAAGGCGCTCTCTGGGCATTTCTGATTATTTCTACTTTAGGCCTTACGTCCTAGACGAACCTCTGGTGTTGAAAATTCACACTTCAACTGTTCCTAAGTTCCGCACCGTTCATTCTTTTGAAGGAAACCCCAGTGCTGGAAAACACTTTTCTGATATCAAACAGTCTTGAAGTGATGACTGCTGCTTCACAATTACCCAGGTTGGATGTGAAAGAGTCACACATTTTTGTAAGCGGAACAGAAGTAGAGAAAATGGAATACATTAGGATGTCTAGCAATGACAATTATTTTGTACACAGAAGACTTCCACTTTCTAATGTCAGCTTAATGATTTTAACATGGCACTGTTACTATGTGAACATCATTCTAATTTTATCCCTCCTACCCTATTGCTCTTATGTATAGATATTTCCTCATTTTATCCATCCATGAATCACTCCTGCTTAGTTTTCCTTCCAAACCCATGAATATTCATCTTTTAATACATTGCCTATTTTTCATGTCTCTACCTAAGTTTGTGTGCTCGGTTTCGGGGGTATATGTTTCTGTGTTTGTGCGGGTTAACTTCTTGGCATTTATACATAGTATATTCAATTGAATGTATTGCAGGAGTCCAAACTAACTGTCTGCAAACCTATCTATGTATTTCTCTGTGATTATATGACTATAGTTTTCATTATACTTGACTATCAATGCATATAAAATAGTCATCTATTTGCATCTGGTATGTGGGTCTATTTCTAGAAATGCATGTGTGCAGATACATATAGAAATCAGCACCTATGAATGTTTTGATCAGTCTGTATATGTATGTGTACATGCTCCATATAATATATATCAGTCCTTTATGATTGTTGAGCTTCTCTTTAGGGTCTTTGTACATTCATCTATACAAGCTATATACAGTTTATACAGTTACACATACAATGTAAGGAAATGCTATATTTTATAACATTCAGTAGTTATATTAGACTTTAACATTCTATTTCTGTGTATCCATGTTTGCCTATTCATAGTGAGTTGATATGTCTCATTTTACGTGAAGCTTACTTATGATCCTATTTCTGTATTTCATGTCCATGTCTCATATCCAACTTGCATCCAATCTCAGAATGTACACTTTGCACTGTTACTCATTCCCAGGTGATCAGTACACAACTGTTGAACTTGGGTGTATGCACAACAGTGTGGCGATTCACACAGGGAAAGGGGGTGGGGGAGGCAGAGAGAATGAAGGGGGACAAACGGCGATGGAGGGACACCTGACTTGGGGTGCTGAACACACAGTACAATATACGGATGATATATTATAGAATTGTACACCTGAAACCTACATGTTTGTATTAACCAATGCCGCCCCAATAAATTCAGTAAACAAAAAAAATTTAATTAAAAAAATACTGTACTAAACCACCATATTCCTTAGGGGTCCTGGGTTGTGGAATTGACGTCAGGGGTAGGGAAGAGAGCTAGCTGTTTCCTTATCAGCAGCGTGGCGGATGGTGGTCCTTAGAGCTATAAGCCAGTCTCTGAGTCATCATCCCCCGTCTGCCCACCCGGGACTGCCATTGCCCAAACCTCCAGTGAGAGCCCTGGCCATTCGACCTGTGCTGGAGATGGAAATATGAGTAGCTATGATTTTGGTGACTTCTAGAAAGAACATCTTTAGTATTTAGCGCATCCTTTGGTGTGTCCCCGTCTCCCTGGCGACTGGTGATGGTCCAGATGGTGAAAGATCTGTCACCGAGTCCCTGTGTGACTGACGTGAGATCAGCATGAGCGATAAATAGAACTATGATGTCTCAGTCAATTAAATTTTGGGTGTGTTTTTACTGTGGTACAGCATAATGTACCCTCACTGATACAACCCCAAACTAGATTAAATAAAATCAATATATGAAACATTATAGCCCACTTTCCCCATGATGACAAGAATCCTAAATAAAATATTAACAATATTCTAAAACATACACCGTAAACAAGTTTGATACATCCCAGGAATGCAACAATATTTTAATATTAAAAAACATATAAATGTAATTCACTGCATTAACAGATTAGAGAAAAGTCATATGCTCATCTCAACAGACAAAAAACACTTTTTTATAAAACTCAAGATCCATTTAATGAGCTAAAATTAGAAAGAAACTAACTTAACTTGACACAAGATAACAACAAAACTCCCTACAATATGCACAATTATAAATAGGTAAGCACTGGAATTATTCTCTTTAAATTTAGGAACAAGACAAGGATTTCCACTTTTACTGCCTTTATTTAACACTGTATCAGAAGTCCAAGACTGAAGTAAGATAAGCAAAATAAATTAAGGACCTGAAGGTTGGAAAAGAGTAAATGTGTGTTATTATTGCATATGTTACTTGCTTCGCAGGAAATGTAAAAGTACCTGGAGAGAATCAGTAGACCCAGAGCAAAGCTGCTGGAAGCGAGGTCAGAATACCCACACATCAGGTCACATCTAGTCACCAGCCAACAGTAAGAAAGCAATAACTTAACCAATCAAAGTATACCATCACTTATAATAGCAACAAAAATTGTCAACTATCTAGGAATAAATCCAATAAATGACACTCAAGACATACATATTAACATTACAACACCTGCCCTGGCTGGCGTAGCTCAGTGGATTGAGTGTGGGCTGCAAACCAAAGGGTCGCTGGTTCGATTCCCAGTCAGGGCACATGCCTGGGTTGCAGGCCAGGTCCCCAGTAGGGGGCACATGAGAGGCAACCACACATTGATGTTTCTCTCTCTCTTTCTTTCTCCCTTCCTTTCTCTCTAAAAATAAAGAAATAAAATCTTTTAAAAAATTACAAAACCTTACTGAAGATCATTAAAAATACTTAAATGTAAGGAGAGATAGCATATATGAATGCCCAAGAAAATTTGGTATTGTGATGATGGTAGTTTCTTTAAACCTGTCTGAGAGCAGAACAAAACTACTTTACACAGATAGATGGGTAGATAGATAGATAGATAGATAGACACAGGTATGGTTATATTTATGGAAAACACAGCAAGAAGGTACAGTTTGACACACTGTAGGGCTGACAACCATATGAGGAGGGAGAAAACGTCTATGTAGGAAACGATCTGGAGATGCAAAGATGGAATCGGCTTTTCTTTGGAAAAAATAGCTATATTTCACCCTCATTCATGAAGTGAGCTCACGGATGCCAGAAGAGACGGGCTGTCGGGGCACTCCTAAATACCACCACATGTTGTACACAACTCCACTGAAAATCTCAAGAGGTTTTGTGAAAACTGACCATTGATTATCAAATGTTCAGGGGTGCACAGAGGACCTGATAGCGAAGGGAACCTGTAAAAGAATAAACAGGGAAGAATCGCATACACACACACACACACACACACGTATAATAAAACAGTAAGAATAAAGAAGTAAGGGATTGGGTATTATTACACGGATAGGAAAACTGACGGACCTAAGAGTAAAGGCACTATCAGACTCCTGCACAAGTGAAGACAAGGCAGAGTTCACAGATATGTGGCAAACTAAAAGAAAAAGCAGTGCCTCGATGATACATTGATCTGGTGGCCCTCCACGTGGAAAAAATAGAAATGGGTCCTACGCATAGGATAACAAAACACCCATCCCAGAGGGCCAACAGCATTTAATATCAAAAATGGTATCTACCCCGAGAGAATATCAGAATCCACATGTTAAGGATTCAGTCCCACAAGACCGTCCCCTCCTCCACTTCAGACGCCAATCACACTTCCAAGTTGTCACCTGTGCCCCCGACTAGTGTCCTGTTAATGGTCATCCTGAAGAAGAGCAGAATTAGTGGAAAGGAATGTTGAATTAAAACAGACAAAATTCTCAACAAAATTGTTTTTAAAATGTCTTATGACGCAAAATTAAACAGCTGTTTTCAAAAGTTATCTCCATACTATTATTTCTTCTGCTAGAATAAGAGCACTAAACCACATCCAAAAGTGGTTCCTCTCCCGGGGGGAGATGTATAACTTTTAAGTTCATCGTTTCTCCATTACTTTTTTTATATCACTTTCTTTTGTAACTTTTAGGTTGATCTGTACAAAATCATTTGCATCTAATTAGTTTCCTCCCAATTAACATCTGACTCCGAAGAACTGGGAGATGCCTTCTGCTAATGAAAGGTAAATCAAACCCAGGCATGGGTCTCTGGAGTCAGTGCTTCCTCAGGCAGCTCTATTAGCAATGAAGGTCACGGTGTCAACCCCTTGCTTCATTTCTGTTTAGGCAAATCTTCCTTAATCCTCTCTTGTCATAAAAAGTAGTCTCCGAATACTATCTAATTTACATAGATGGTATGGACCAGGAATCTGTGAATTCACTGTATTTTTCTGTGTCAGCATTATCTCTTTTTGCGTTAGATAGAGAGATTTGTGTTGTTTTTCACTAATGCATGGTTTTACACCGCACGCATGTACCAGGCGCTGAGTGATAGCCAGGGAAGAGTGAAGGGTTTGTTGTCAGTGGAGCATGAGGTCCAGGGAGACAAGTCTAGAAGATTAAGCTGGTAAGGTCAACTAAGGACAATTTGTGACAGTTAAATGTTTAATGTAATGGCTCTTTGTTGTACATGATGATGTTATACTAAGTTACTGTCCTTAGAAATGGATACATGTATTCATTGACTATTCCATTCACCAAATATTTGTAAAGGGTGATAGATGAAAAACAAACAAACAAACGTTGTCATAGATGGGAGACAAAATGTGTCATGTGAGGAGACAGGTTTTATTTTCCATCCATCAAAATTAAAACCATTGCAAAGGCAATTCATTCCTCAGGTATATGGTCCCTCCAACTTTTTACCCAGAAATGCCCTTTCTCATCCTTAGGGGCTGCTACAGATGCTACGTCCTTGGAAGAGAAATCTTTCTGATTATCCCAAGCAGAGTTGGTTATACAACTACAGTCTTTGGTAGATACTTCTGTGATTGTACTATTGTACTATCACAGTGAGTTGTTAATATTATTGGTTTATTTAACTCCCCGTTAAATTTTGCCTTGCACCTATAATGTTAGGGAGACCCCAAGAAAATGGAATTATCTTCTAGAGGGCAGGCCACTTAGAGTACAAGCTTTCCCCACTAGTGTGTATCCTAGAAGCTCATTTATACCAGTGTACCAGCTGGCGTTGTTGTGAGAGGCTGCACTCAGCTGCAGTGAATTTTTTTGAAGACTCTCAAAGTCTTCAAAATGTTTGCCCATTTCACGCTGAATGATTTACAAGTGCACCTGCCCACACCATGCTGAGTGTTCAACAGTTTTTGACCAAAACCAGCATGACTCCCATGTCCCACCCTCCCGTTTCACCGGATCTTGCCCTGAGCAACTTCTTTTTGTTTCCCTAGATGAAAAAAGTCCTCAGAGGGAAACAGTTTGCTGATAGGGAAGAGGTGAAACAAAAAATGTCAGAAACACTAAAAGGCATCAAAATCAAAAGCTCAAAAACTGTTTGGAGCACTGGAAAAAACGTCTCAATGGGTGTATTACTTCAAATGGAGAGTGTACTTTCAAGGTGACTGAAGTTTAAACATGTAAGAACACAATTTTTTTATAAATAAAATCTGGGGGTTTTGGGGTGCCCCTCATATATTGACTTCTTTGTGGTAGACACATTACCTTTTATAAATGTTGGGTTAAATAAAAAGTCAATGAATAAATGGATGAATTCTTGAAGACAGTTAACTAGTACAACTAAAACAACTACAAAAGCCATTGTAATTTTTTCTTTAAAGACATTTTTTAATCTTATTTATTTATCTTTAGAGGGGAAGGGAAGACAGGGAGAGAAATATCACTGTATGGTTGCCTCTCGTGGGTCCCCTGCTGGGAACTGGTCTGCAGCCCAGGCATGTGCCCTGACTGGGAATCAAACCACAATTCTTTGGTTCGCAGGCCCACGCTCAATCCACTGAGCTACACCAGCCAGGGCAAAGTATTATAATTTTAATGCCTTTCTGATTATACAATGCACAGAAATTCCTGAAACTAATCTTAGGAAAATAATGAATTGATATGAAGATATTCATTGTAATGTTATATGTAACAGTAAAAATTTGAAAAACAAGCCAACGACTGTGAATATAATATGTATCAACTGGTTGATACATTCATTAAAATTATATTACAAAGACTTGCAACAGTACGTAACTGTATGGAAAATATTTAAAATATAATTCTAAATTTTAAAAGCCTAAAGTGTTTATATTCTTAAAATTTTAATTACATAAAATGTACTAATAGGTTTGATGGTATGTGCAATGGTCGAATCAGGTGCTGATAAGATCAAAGATATTTAATTTTGTCTTTTCTTTTATATTATAGTACAAATACATGCTTAAGACTCTAACCAAAACAACCCTGAGGAATAGCAGCTGCTTAAGGAAATTTTAAAGGGAAAATTATTGGACATATTTCATGTTTTCACTGGACATTTCAATGTAAGTGTTTGTTTTTATAAACATTGGAGTCGGGCTTATTATCTTTCTTACTATTCTCTGTCCAGAATCTTTGGCGATGAGACAACAAATTTCAATGAAGGAAGAATGGGCATGATTAAATTTGGGCCTTGGGAAATACAGGAGGAGCTGCATGCTGTAATAACAGGTCTTTCTCACCATCCGGAGGACTCTCCCTTTGGCTCCTCTGCATCAGATTCATGCTGACTCCAAACCGAAATACGATGCACATGGAAAATCCATCACCCGGCTTACACGGGCTCACGGGTGCTGCGGCCTGTCTTCTCAATCGTTCGTCACATTTATTGGTTTTTATTGTGCTGTTGTTGTCTTTAATCCTCATCTGAGGATGTGTTTATTAATTTGAGACAGAGAGAGACATCGATCAGTTGCTTCTTGTATGCACCCCAACTAAGGGTCAAACCCACAACCGAGGAGGTATGTGCCCTGACCCGGAATCGAACCTGCAGTCTTCCGGGGTACTGAACGATGCTCCAACCAACGGAACCACCCAGCCAGGATTCATTATACTTTTTGGTTTTAAGACCTTTCACAATGTTTAAAATTTGGGGGAGCATCAGTGGTTTTATACTAACCCATTTCTATACATAATCCAAACATTTCTTCCCAATTATTGCATTTCTTCCACTCAATAAACAAATGCCTCCGTTCCTTCAAACTGCTTTTTTCCTGCAGAGGTTTGAACACTCCATTTACATGGCCTCGACAACATGATTAGCAAAAACGTCTTATCCCCAGGTAGCTGCGGTCCTGCCGGCACTACAAGGAGCAGTATCTGTTGTTATTTCAGTCCAGCTGTAGGTGAGGCCACAGAGAGATGTCAGCATGAAGTGCTCCCAGAAGGACCAGCTGGACTCGTTCGTGCAACACAGATGAAAAGAGTTAGGAGCGTAGTCACAGGGCACACACTCAAAAATTCAAACAAGGAAATCAGAGGCACTGACAGGAAAGCCCGGGAGTGAGCCAACCGGAGAATGGAGGCAAGCAAGTATGGCCAGACCGGAAATCAGAGAGCAGTGCCTACAAAAGTAGAGGGACTTGGGACTAGGAAGCCAATGAATCCCTGGAATCTTCCAAATCCCACGAAATGGACAGGGGGCGTTTACAGAGATTGAACCTGAGAAAGCAGGCCTGGATAAAGACATTGTCTGCAGATCACTCCAACCAGGTTTCTGTCTACAATCACTAGTTTTTCCTGACTGTTCCTCCTATATGCTTAAATCCACTTATGTCCTGCTGACCCGGGAAGCCTTCGGGCCAGAAAACAGGTACAGGGTTATTGAATGAGGGGTGGAGAGCGAGGATGGACAGTGTAATTAAAATAATACTTCCAGCTGGCTGGTGGGGCTCAGTGGATCGAGTGCTGGCCTGTGAGCCAAAGGGTCACGGGATTGATTCCCAGTCAGTGTACATGCCTGGCTTGCCAGCCAGGCCCCCGGTAGGGGTTAAGTGAGCAAGTGGCAACCACACATTGATGCTTCTCTCCCTGTTTTTTTCCCTCCCTTCCCTTCTCTCTAAAAATAAATAAGTAAACTATTTAAGAACTAATAATAATACTTCCAGCTGAATTCTCAGGCCACCCTGTCCAAACTGGCTATCTTTCTTAATTTTAAATTTGTTTCTATTCTGTGTTGTAACTTTTCTTACCCTCTTGGTGTGTCCCTGATACCACGTTGTAAAACCCTGTTATCGGTTTCACTTGCTCACCCCTGACTCAGCCCCATGGATGGTAAACTGAAGCTGTGGCCTACTTAAGGATGTGGCTAGAATCTTGGATATCCTTGTCTCCTTTTGCTCACCCCAGTCCCAAGTTCACAGTGGCAGTGACATCACCTATTAACGAGAAGTATTGTTTGGAAGACCTTTCTAAGGCCTACAGAAAGTGCTTGATAGGGGTGTGTCCTGATTGTTAATATTACTATAAAGACGGGAATAGAGTTTTAATAGTGTCCCAGGAGCCAGATGAGCGCAGCTCAGGAACAGGGCTGAGAGCCTTTGTTGACCTGAGCATTGAAGGCCAGAGCTAAAATTATACCTCTAATTATGGTTGCCCCTTAATTCACTCGAGTACCTTTAAATCCTGAGTGAAAGAGAAGAACAGGAATCAGGACAGGAAGAGAAACTCTGATCTGAGTCGTACAGAGTTTAGAAAACCCAGGGAATCTCCGAGATCTTTCTTCTCCCCCTCCACAACGAACACCAAAACTTACCTTCAAATGCCACTGCTCATCATTCTTATCCACAATATTTTTACTATTTTGACATTTTTATGGGTTCTGTTCACACTTAATCCTATTACAGGATCCATTGGCTATTAGGTCGTAATTTGGAGGGATATTTCCTTGCAGGTGTGTTCTTAATTGAGGTCACTGTCAGCAACTGAAGTT
>PVKM010032165.1:0-16512 GCA_004027735.1 Carollia perspicillata
TTTTTTTTTTTTTTAATTGCTGCTTCAATTTTACTAGCTGTAATTTGTCTATTCAAATTCTTTGATTCTTTCTGATTTGGTTTTGAAAGATTGTATATTGCTAGGGATTTCCTCATTTCATCCAGATTGTCCAATTTGTTGACATATTATTGTTCATACTATTCCTTTACAATTGTTTTTATCTTTTCAAAGAACCAGCTTTTGGTGTCATTGATTTTTTTGTCTCTATGTCATTTATTTCTACTTTGATCTTTATTATTTCCTCTCTTCTACTCACTTTGGGCTTTGATTATTGTTCGCTTTCAGGTTCCTTTAAATTTAAGTTAGATCATTTATTTGAGCTTTTTCTTGTTTCTTGATCTAGGCCTGTAATACTATGAATATCACTCTTAGGGCTGTTCTCACTGTGTCCCATAGGTTTTGGTTTGTTGTGTCCTCATTTTCATTCATTACAAGGTATCTTTTGATTTAACCCTTGATCTCATTGTCAATCTGTTCATTGTTTCCTAACATGTTATTTAGCCTCCATGTCTTCGTGTGATTTTTAGTTTTTTTTTTCTGGTTGATTTCTAGTTTCATAACATTATGGTCAGAGAAGTGGTTCTGATTTCAGTCTTCTTAAATTTACTGAGACTTGTTTTATGTCCTAACATGTGGTCTATGCTAGAAAATGTTCTACGTGCACTTGAAGAGAATGTATATAGTTTGCGGCTTTTGGTTGAAGTCCTCTGAAGATATCTATTAAATTCACTGATGTAGTGCATAATGTTTTCCATTGATCTCAAGGGGGTTTTAAAATCCCCTACTATGACTGTATTACTGTCAGTCTCTTTCTTTATGCTCATCAAGATTTGCTTTACGTATTTAGGTTCTTCTGTGTTGGGTGAATAAATGTGAACATAAAATCCAACATGGGTTATATCCCCTGTTGAATTGCTCACATTATCATTCTTTGTCTCTTAGTATACCCTTTGTTTTAAAGTCTATTTTGTCAGATATCATTATTACTACCCTCCTTTCTGCCTTTCCATTTGCATGAAATATCTTTTTTCATCCATTTACCTTTGTCTGTGTCTATCTTTTGTTTTACAATAGGTCTTTTATAGAAAGCATGTATATATGGATCTTGTTTTCTTATGCATTCATCCATGCTATGTCTTTTGAATGGAGCATTTATTCCATTTACATTTAAAGTAATTATTGACATGTAGTTATTGCTATTTTATTATTCATATTTTAAATTTTATTTTTCTTTTTTCTTCCTTTTATAAAAATACCTTTAATATTTCTTGCAGTCCTGGTTTAGTTATAGCTTTAGCTTCTTTTTTCTTTTTGGCCTGAGAAGCTCTTTACCTGTCTTTGATTCTAAATAATAGCCTTCCTGGGTAGCGTAATCTTGGTTGTAGGTCTTTGAGTTTTATCACTTTGAATATTTCATGTCGATCCCTTCTGACCTGCAAATTTGTGCTTGAGAAATCAGCTGACAATTTTATGGGCGCTCCCTTGTAGGTAACTAACTAACTTTTTTCTCACTGCTTTTAAGATTCTCTCTTTATGTTTAACCTTTGTCATTTTAATGAAGATGTGTCTTGGTGTGGGTTTCTTTGGCTTCATCTTGTTTGGAATTTTCTTTGCTTTCTGGACTTATACGTCTTTTTTTTTTAACCAGGTTAGGGAAGTTTTGGTCACTTTTGCTTCAAATAATTTTTCAATCTCTGACTGAGTATTTTGTTTTCTTATTTTCCAAGTCATTTATTTGGTTCTCTGCTTTATCAAATGTACTGTTAATTCTTTCTAATGTATTCATCATTTCAATTATTGTATTCTGACTTTTTTATGTTTTATACCTCCATTTTTATGTTTCCCATATCTCTTTTAAAGTTCTGAGTTCATCTACTCTTCCCCTGAGTTTATTGGGCATCCTTGTAAACATTATTTTGAACCCTATACCTGGTAGATTGCATGTCTCCAATTTATTTACTTATTTTTCTGGAATTTTGTTTTGTTCTTTCACTGGGCACCAATTTTTTTGTCTCTTCATTTTGGCTGATTCCCTGTATTTTTTCCCATATATTACATAAATCTGCTCCATCTCCCAGTCATGGCAAAGTGGCCTTATGTAGTGGATGCTCTGTGGTCCAGTGGCAGTCTCTATTCTCATTTAAGCAGGTGCTCCAGGGGTGTCCTCTATGAGGGTTATGTGTTCCCTTCTGCTGAAGTTGAGCATTGATTGCTCTTGGCACATCTGTGATTGGGATTGACCCTAGGCTGACTGGCTGTGAGGACTAGCCATGACTATAGAGGATTGGCTCTTGTGTGGGGGTTGATCCTATGGAGCAGAATTCACTTCAGTGGGGCTCTGATGCCTGTGGAGTCCAACCCTTGGGTGTGTCATTTGTGGAGCTAATTGGGTGGTGCTCTGGTGTGGTCTGAAGCTAGCCACCAGGTGGATTGGTTCTGGGGCATCTTGGGAGTGATTATGATGTGGGCCAAGGACAGCTGCTGACTATGGCCCACTTGGGACCATCTTGTAGAAGCCACAAAGTGACCTGTGGTTGGTAGTTGTCTGTGGTGGGCTTTAAGTTACTGGGAGAGGCTATACTGTGAATGGTGCTGGCTGCCACTAGTGCCAAGCTTGGGGCCCCTTAGCAAGAGGTACAGGGAACATCAAGGCCAGATACAGCTCTTTTAGTGTTTGTGGACTTTTGAGAGATTTTAGGAAAGTCCACATTGTGGGTCAAGTCCCACCACTTGTTTAGAACTGCTGCTGAAAAAGTTTGTCTGGGCACATGTTTTGGGTAAAGCAGTGTCTCAGGAACTAAGAACCAGGAACCAGGGTGGAGCAAGCAATGTTAGTTAGATTAATGGTGACTTTGATATGGCACCCCCCGTGCCTGCTGGCTTTATAGGGGAAGGGCTCAACAAAGGAACAATGGTACCTGCCAGCACTTCCATCGGGGAGAGAGATTCCCTTCCATTCCTCACCCTGAATCAAGACAGTTCAGTTCCTCTCTATATGTCCTTGGTGCTCTTTAAGCTGCTATCCCTTTGCTGGAACTTAGGGTAAGTCTTTGTAAAAGAGTGTGTCTGTGCTTTGGCCCTTTAACCAAACTCACTGGTAGTTACAGCAGCCTTATGTTTCATCCAGAGGGAGTCCTCACTAATTTTTACAGCCAGATGTTGTGACTCCTCTTCTTGGCCCCAGTGCTCTGGGCTGGGAATCCTGGTGTGGGGCTGGGACTCCTAACTCCTTAGGGGTGACCTTTGCAGCTGAGATATCCCTTAACCACCATACGTGGGTGTGGGATGAGCCTGTTTTGCATCTCCATCCCTTCCGCCAGTATTGGTGTGGTTTCCCCTTTATATCATTAATTATAGAAGTTCTGTTCAGGTAGTCTTTCAGTGATTCTTAAGAGTGGCTTGCAATTTCAAGGTAGTCATGGGAGGGTGCAATTACAGCATTTACCTACTTCATCATCTTGACCGGAATGCTCTTAGTTCTCTTTTCCATCAAGTAGGGTTACCTATACAGTATAGTCCTTTAAGTGCAATATTGCTGGCAGGTTTCATACACAAAGATACAACACCAACATTCTGGACAGTGTTATGAAGGGAAAAAATGGCTAGACCAATGTGACTAGTTAGGTGGCTAGTTAATCCAGCATAGTGGGTAGGATACATAAAAGATATAAACTCATTATCATAGCAAAGACAGCACATATTAGAAATATATGTATTTATGGCATTTCCATAAATAGTTCAGAACTCATATCTACTTGTATTGGAGTCAGTTGTTTTTGAACGGGAAGCTGATCATCTTTCTCATAGTTTTCCTACCTTGGTGGGGGAATTCCTCCTCCTTGCCAATCCCCTTCCACCTGTGAGCAAACACACCCTTTCCAACACATGGTGCTAAATTATATTTTTCCATTCAGTTTTGGGTTGTCTTTGCCAGAGCATTAAAAGAGGGTATGCTTTCCTTGGTCAGCATGAGGTTACAAAGCCTATCAGCCTATCAGCATTAGCTGAGACATATGCTAAGTATCTGCTGTGTGTCAGGCAGGGGAGAAGCCAGATGATTAAAGGAGTTTCCACTCTCAAGGACTTCATGGATCAGGAGGAAAGAGCATGTGAATAAATGATCACAGTAAGACATGCTCTCAGGAGCACAGAGAAAGGAGCAATTTTTTCATTCACACATTTTTTGAGCACTAGATATGGGCTAAATACCATGTGGTGGTGAGGGAAACTGAAATTAAAAATAAATTAAAAGATCAAATGTAAGAAAAGCGTAAATTCTGACTTTCTTTTCCTTACAAAATGTTTACTTTTCCTAGGGAAGAAATAGTGAGATAAATCTTTTTTTTTTAAATCTCCGTGTTATATATGTATTGTTTAGATTGTACTTTTTCTAACCTTTGCTTATCTTTGATTCTGATTTTATGGGCATACTCAATTAAATTGGACAAAGACAAAGAAAATGTCAACAATTTAACTGAGCACTTGTGTCTATTACAAATGTTCATTTCTTTGGCCAAATTAATGAAGAGAGGGGTCTATTAATAGAGAATTGCTATATATATGAATAATATGATTTGATGATCAGTTTTCAGCTAAAGATGAAAACAATAAACTCTAAATCTGTTTTAAAATTAGTCTAGTTTCCTGTTGCTAATGCTAATTTAAATGTTCTTTAGTTTTTTATAGGAGATATATATCTCTATCTATCTCTATATATCTATACATCTCTATCTATATCTATACACACATACACACATATACAAATGTAGATTTGGGTGAATTTCATATTTTTTAAAGAGAATAGTATCTTAGATAAATTGGCTTTTCGCAGCAAATGAAAACTTATTTTTCAAATTTACTTTTAATTTGGTCTCACAGTAGTCCCATAGGCTGAAATATTAGTACACTAGTTAGCTCTTTTCTCTGCATACAGACAGGTCGACAGAACATGAAAGATTAAGTGTGCCTGGGCTTGTGTGGAACCACTTTACCCGCAGTGCCCAGCTGTGTCCCAGGCTTCCCCAGTCTCAGTCTTTGAGCCTCATCAGATAATTTCTGTTTGGTTTATTCAAGATGTCTGTAACTTTTAGTGGATTTTTCTCAAGTTTCTAGCCTTTTAAATATTCAAACACCATCATTCTTATTTATCTATCAGCTGAGGAACTTTGTAGTTTGATATAATCAATTATTATTGATTGTTTATTTGGTATAGGACGGCCAATTACAAAACAGGCAGCAAAATTGCTTTTCTCAAGGAACTAAAAAGTAAATATTGACGTATAAGATCACCTTAGCACGGGGTAGAATAATTATAATAGTTATCATGAAAATATGTTGGTTGTTCTAACCAATGAAAATACTGTTGGTGAGAATCCACTGGGTGGTGATTCCATCACTGACCAAGTGTCAGTGTGATCTATTGGCAAGAGAATAGACGAATAGACCGGTAGAGCAGAACAGAGCTCAAAAATATCCTCACATGTCTACAGCAATCTGATTTAAAGCAAATATGTCACTATAATTCAGGGAGAAAGGATGGTACTTTGAATAAATGGTACAGAGTTACATGAATATTCATATAGAAATAAACGCAACTTGATGCCTATCTCACACCATAGTGTTTGAGATGAAACATAGACCTAATTGTGGAAGGCAAAGCAATAAAGCACATAGCAGATGACAGAGGAGAATTTCTTCCTCTCCTTGGCGTAGGTAGCTATTTTAATAATGTAACTCCAAAATATTAACTGTAAAAAGACTGCTAAAATTATCTTTATTAAAATTAAGAAATTTTATCCACCAGAAGTGACCATTCCAAGAGTGAAAAAGTAATCACAGGTGGGAAATACATTGCAATGCAAATATTTGACAAAAAATTCATTTCAAAATATATTTAAAAAGGCAGATGACTAAATTAAAAGTAAAATGGAAAAACATTTGAAAACAATATGTGGATAGACATAAGAAAAAATGCTCAACACCCTTAGTCATAAAAAAAACAAATTAAAAATTCAAATTATAGTAGTGAGATACTATTAACCTCAAATTAAGACTTTTACAATATCATGTGACCTTGAGAATGCAGAGCAACTGAAACTCTTATCACTGCAGGTGGGAGTGAAAATTGGTACAATTGCTTTGAAAACTCAATAGCATCTACTAAAGCTGAACATGTGTATACTTACAAAAGAACAGGCATACAAAAAAAAAGTTCATGGTAGCTTTATTCACAATAGCTCCAAACTATAAACAACCTAAATGCTTATCAATGATAGAATGGGTAAATAAATTGTAGACTATGCGTACAGTGGAATAATGCAGAGCAATGCAAAAGATGAACTGTTGCTATAGTTGTATGAACCTGGATTAATCTCACAGATAAAGTATTGACAAAAAAGAAGCCTAACGCAAAAGGAGTACATATTGTTTGTTTCTATTTATATGAAGTTTACAAACAGGTGAAGTTAATCAAAGGTGACAAAGGTCAAAGAGTGGTTATCTCTGGATAAGTGTGTACATAAAAAGGGTCAGAAAAGTTCCAGAAAACAGAAGTGTTGGAAGTTTCAATAGCATTTCTTCCAGGTGGTTATGTGGCTATATGTACATAAAACTCATTGTTATAGGCTTAATATTTGTACGATTTACTGTAAATTTTATAGTATGTGGTAAAGAGAATAATAGACCCTCCAGAGATGTCCGCAATCTAATCTTTGGAATTTGTGAATATGTTATCTTACTTGGCAGAATATATTTTTGCAGAAGTAATTAAGGTTAAGGATATTGAGGTGGGGAGACTATCTTAAACTATTTAAGTAAAACCTACCTATTCACATCAGTCCTTAAAAAGTTGAAGAGGATGAGAAGATAGGTTAGAAAAATGAGGCATAAGAAAGACTCACCCCATCACTGCTGGCTTTGAAAATGGAGGGAAAGAGCCACGAGCCACGGAATGTGGGCAGCTTGGAGAAGTTAAGGAAACAGCTTCTCCCCTAGAACTTCCAGAAAGGAACACAGTGCATTTATTTTAGCCCAGGGAGACCCATGTCACATTTCTGATCTACAAAACCATAAAATGATACATTTGTGTTGTTTGAAGCCAGTAAGTTTGTGGCAATTTCTTACTATAGCAATAGAAAGCTAATACAATTCAACAAAATCATTCCTATTGCCTCTGTTTAGAAGCGTCTTAAAAGTGACCCTTACCCACTTGCTTCTCCTAATCCTGATCACTCTATCCTTAGCACACCCACAGAACTCCATGTCACTACCGTTCATTCTGTTTCTGATACACATATCAGACTGTGAGTGCTCTGCGGGCCTCTGTGTACCGTCCACAGTGCTGATTGAACAACACACTGCACGTACGTCCATTTTATTTGTAAATGCCCCATACCTGATCAATTAGTGAGATGACATCGGACTGTTTATCTGAGTGAGAGGCAGTGGCCAGGACAGACGTGATCGCATTCCTTTGTTCTTTTAGCCTATTTAGCAAGCTTTCCACTGCAGAGCTACATTAACATTAGTGTTTCTGAATAATGAGGCCGAGGTTGTTTAAAACAGCAGGCTGGCATCAGATGAAACATTTCCATATCATCCTAGATTAAATAAAACATTTACCATTTCATGCTTTCTTTCCTGGTAATTTTGCCTTGTGCTTCGTGTTAGTGATTTGTTCCATATGGCCACTCATTTAGGAGAATAGCAGGCTGAGAGGCGTGACAAAGTGAGGTAGGGCTGTACCTGATCACCACTATTCCATTATGTTTTCTTGAGCTGTGGGCCTAGTAAAACTGTCAGTGTCTTAAAACAAAGAAACTGAGCTTGAGTCCACATATTAGGAATTCAGTGACTGCAGGAGCGGTAATCAAATTATATAGTAAGTGGAGCAACATGGCTATAAAGGGAGGCCACCGTCAAAATGAACTATTTTCCTATGTCCAGTCAAACAACAAATACTTTTTAGCAGCTATTATATGTGCAGCCCTGTGGTAGGTACTGCGGGGTATATGAGAAAGAGAAGTTAGATTCTTTATACTTCAAAAATGTATAATACAGTTGGGGAAATAAAACATTTAAGAAGAGTAACACAGAAACGGGACCAAAACGTTCTATAAAGCTTCAGAAGAGAGAGAGCATTTCACTCGGAAGGCTTTGGGAGTTGTCAGGAGTCGAGGCAGGAGTTGCATGTGGGAGTTGAAGGCGGAAGCTGAGGATGTGTGGTGAGGAGGAAGTGCAAGGACCATGCAGGAATGACCTCCAGCCCCAGTTGTCTGTGGCAGGGTTTCTTGATCTCAGCACTATTGACGTTTTAGATTGCATAATTCTTCAGTGTTGTGAGTTGTTTTGGGCATTGCAGGTTGTTGCCAGCACCTCTAGTGTCTACAGACTGGATGGCAGTAGCTCTGGTCCTCTGAGTTATGGCAACCAAGTGTGCCCTGGGGGCAAACTTGCCAGCAGTTGAGAACCACTGCACTGCAGTGAAAGTTTACAGGAAGGACTCATGGGATTTATGTGCCAGGGTAAGGAGTTTGGATTTTATTTTGCATACAGGGTGGGGCAAAATTAGGTGCACTGTTGTCTGTATGAGAAACAATACAATAAATAAGTAATAAATAATAGTATGAAGAATAAACTCTCTGTTTCATGTACTCACAACTGGTACACCTACTTTTGCCTAACCCTGTATAATAAGGAGCCAATGAAACATTTTGCTAAAGAATGGCAGGCCAAAAATTTCAATTTAAAGGTAATTGATCTGATTGAGCCTTCCTCAAACAAACAATCAAACAAACAAACAAAACTGAAAGAAGGCATCATGGAAAAAAGGAAGACCAACCCAAATCTTATCAAAATAGTCCAAGCACGCAACGATGAAGGTTGGTGGCAGCAGGACTAGAGAACACTCAGGTCCTGTAGGTATTATTCATGCCCTGTGACCTCAAAGTACCTTTATATTTAGATCAGCATTTCAATATCACATTGCAGGTTTTATCTGAACACTAAGTTCTCAGAGATACTTCACCTTTTAGGAAAATGAAGCAACAGATTTCTCGGCACCCACTCATGGGCTTCCCTGGAGAGAGGAACAGTCACAAGCAGCATCTAAAGTGGTCTGTAGCTTGGGAAGCTTAGCGGGGAGCCTTCCATTGCCTGATGGTCAGGAAAAGCAGTGCGTAGGGGCATAGACCAAGCGTGAGGCGCACATCCTCTGGGACCATCCTCCAGGCCCAGGGAGAGAAGACTGGCGACAACTTCCAAGCCCCAGAAACCTCCAAGGCAGTACTTTCTCTAGCTCCATCCTCTCTATAAATTTCCAATTTAAACCTAATTATGGTAAAAAAATATTTTAACAAGTATTTTTTCTTCTGTCCTTCTCCCTCTACTGAAATAGCAGTGAGAGGAAAGGAACAGGGGAAATAAATGTGTCCTGGGCTCTCCATTCAGACAGCCATTTCCCAGGCACCCCGAACCAGGCCGGGACAATGGAGAGCCGATCAGTGTGGCTGAGCTGCATGGGGCCCACTTCCTTCATGATTTAAAGAGCAACACCGTGATGCATATGGAGGAGTGTTTAAAAACCTATGTAATAAAGATGTTTGTAATAAAAAACCCATATACTTAAAGGAAAAGATTACGAAAATTTGAGAAAATTTGACAAATACGGTACAGAACTAATAATTTTAAAAAGAGAGCAAATATGTTAACAAATATTTTAATTCTCAAACTTAAAAAGTTCATTCATCTCAGTAATATTTTAATGAGAAATTTTATGGAATCAGCTCCGAGTAGTATTTATAACACTCAAAAATAAACTTCGATGAATGGACAAAAACATATGCCTAGGTGGGAAGATTAAACCAATACTGAAGGTGTCATTTCTCTTCAAGTCAGTTTACTTAACTTTGAATATTTTTGGAAATACAAAACATTATTTTAATGTAATGTTAATTATAATTCTTGTACAATTGAGATTGCTCCCCTTCAGAATGTTAAAACCTTCCAAATGCTTAAACATAAAAAAGGAAAATACTACTGTAGTTAAAATAGAAGATATGACTGCAACGACATATTTTTAGCATAGGACAGCCTAGAAGAATATATAAACCACTGTAAAGTAGTATTTCAAACAAAACTTTTAAAATAGTCCTTAAAAAACAAACACTGAACTCAATAAACAGGTGTCCATATTTAGGACACACTGTTAGAAACCAAGAGTATTCTTCAAACAGATTAAAATTTCCACAAGGATCACGAGCATATCATATATCCCATTATTCTCCATATCCTCATCCAGTGAACTGATGGGCAAATAGCAACCTTAAATCGGCACTTGTCTGAAATTAAATTCGCCATGACCCAGCAGTAAAATGATTTGTCAAAAGAATGAAGCTCATGAGTGGCATAGTATCATATCACAGGTTGAGAAAACATTCTGCCCAACAGAGATATGGCATAGTGCCTTGAAGCATGAGCTTAGGAGTCAGATAACTGGGGCTTAAGTCCTGCCTTCATCCCCTTCTAGGTAGGTATATGACCTCAGGAGATTTATTTATTCCATATGCCTCAGTTCCATTGCTTATATAATGAGACTAAAATAGGGCCCATCTTACAGGGGAATTGTGAAGAATTAATGCATAATATGCATAAGATAGATAAATGCTTGATAAATGGAAAGTATTTTTGGAATGGTGACTGCAAATTAAATACAAAATAGAGATTTTTAATATTTCTAATATTATTTTATTTGTCAGTATTTTTAATGTCCTTGCTATTTTAAGGAACCTGGTAGGAAATCCTTTTGCATTGTGAAGACACACCTTCAGATTTGTTGTTTAGTGGCTGTGAATTTTAATATATTGGTTTGCTAAAAGCAGAGAGTTCCCTTCAACCGTGGATCACTTGGAGTTGGCAAGGAGTAGGAAAACCAAAGTCTGTGGCTGTGACACTGATTCTCTGTGGGACCTCGTTTCCCTAAGCTTCGTACCCTTGCCTATGGCAGGATGATGAGGCGTACCTCCCTGGTCGAGAGAATTAATTCACCTAAGTCACCTACTGCAGGATCTGAGCCACAGAGTACTTTACTGCCCCATTGTCCTTCCGCAAGAAGAGACTCGACCTCTGTTACCATGGGGGATTCCTTCTAGAGAACATAAAAAAATCTGAGAAATTCTGGCAAAAAAGTTCTCATTCTTCATATAAATGCAAAGCTATTTCCATTTCAATGACAGTCTATCCCGGATGCATATCTCTTGATCACTTGTACATTTTCCATCATATACATCAAGTAAATGGGCCTGATTCAAGTGGGCTGCAACCCTGGCTGGAGAAGGAGCAGGCAAAACATTTGAGAATAAAGTCTTGCATTATAATTTTTAAGGAAGAACCATATCTGCATGGTAGTAATCACTTCCTCGGCCCATGAAACTCTTTTTTTTATTGACTATACAATGTAGACACACTGTCAAAGGATTTAAGTCAATTTTATACAATTGTATTTTTGAACTGCCATTACTCCAACTAAATTCATATATGCAGCTGATTTGGAGAGAACTGTGACTAAAATATCAGAGCTGCAGCTCTTACTGAAACATTCTTCTCTGTGGATTGTTATTTTTCTGGCACTTAAAAGCCTAATACCAGGAAGAAATGAAGTCCCATTTTGCATCTGCCTCTTTAAATGTGGCCCTTTAATGATCATAATTCCTAAGCCTGGATTCACACATATCACCTTACTCCAAACAGAACATTGGGATTAATGGTCTGGTATTAAAAGCAGAAACAAAAATGCAATTGCTTTGGGAGGCACTTAAGTACCGTTACACCTGGCAGAAGAAAAGGTTTTGATACATAGCTGAGAAGCTAGCTTTGCATTAGTTATCAATGCAATAATGTTGGAATGTAATAGATCATTTCTCCACTTACTGGCATTCTAAAATGGATATAATTTATGTGTTTAACCTCTGATAAACTAGGTTCATTTACTGCAGCATTGAAAATCAATAAAAAAGACCAATCCAGGTGTGTGTCTTTCTCTTCATCTTCTGCTAAATACTAAGCTTCCTGACATCTGGAATATCAAGTGATTAGCCTTCATAGAAGCTACAATACTCAACCCATGTTAGGTCCTCAGTATGCCTGTCCAGTACTGTCCAGGCACTGGGGACACAAAGAGGAAAAAGAAATGATTCCTCCCCTCATACACTAGAAGGAAAGAGAGATAAGAGGTAATCAATTAATAGCAAACAAAGATATCTTAAAGTACAAGTAATAGAAAATTGGCATCTATTTCTGGATCAGTTGGAGAACAAGTAAGATTTATTTTCCTCCATAGAATCTTAGGATTGCCACAGAAAGGAAGAGGAGATTGATGGGTCTCAGAACAAGTTTACCAAATAAAATGAAAACATTGTGAAATGCTTTGGGAATAAGGTGATTTGGCCTCTGAATATATACCAAGTAAATGGGCCTGATTCAAGTGGAAGGGGTGTGGAGTGTGGCTGAAGACCAAGAGAAGGATGAGGGAATAAAAAGTAGATTGCAAGAGATGGCTAAGAAGACAGACATTGGGGAGTTGCTAGAAATCATTTTCTAATCATACCCTTTCCTGGCTATTGTACTGCTTTGAATAGATCAGCTACTATAGAAGAGAGAAGTAGCAGATCCAGTCCAGAGCGAGCCATAGGCAGTAAGCTCATATCAGCATGGAAACTGAGTGGTAAAGGATAGAGGCTACATCAAGAATTGCACACATGCTCGTCTTTCCCAGAGCATCCTTCTCCCTTTTCCTAGTCTTTCCATATTAAAGCAGGGGATCAATAGAGAATGAAAAAGGGCAGAGGACCCAGTAAAGAGTATTATCTGGGACTGAAGTATTAGGAGATTCCCTGAAGTCAGGAGACACCCAAGGACAAGGTGAGAGAGATGTATAAGGGACAGGTTAAGCTATAATATGAGTTGATGTACTCAAGGATTGGGTTGAGAAACTATTTCAGAAGACATTAAGAAGAGAGAGATCAGAATTCCACTATGAGAATGGGGGCTTTAAGTTCTCAGAACATGTTTCCCACAGAAACAACCATTTAGTAGTGAATATTTTACATGTATATGGTTGGTTTTGATATATTTGATTAATTATTTGATTTATAGTATGTATATATGCTTTTCTACCTTATCTATTGAGAACAATTACTTAACATCTCTGGAAATTTTCCTAATGCCATATAGCCTTAATTCTGAGGAAGTGTTTGTTCAAAAAAATCTACAAAATCTACTAAAGAACAGCCAGTATGTAGTGCTGAGTCACAATCCACTTGTTCCCTAAATGCACCCCAGCCTCCCCAGCTCAGCATGATGAAAAGTCTACAGGTGTGGCCAAGAAGACAGGGATCCCCTCCCCTCAGCTCCTAGTCAAGGGATACTATATCTCATTGGGATGGGTAGGCCCTGAGCATGTCTCACCACTCAGTTCAAGTTGCAGAAGCAAAATTCCTGACAAGTACAGCTATGAGTTCATGAGCACCTTTCTTCCACCCAGCTTCTACTTGAAAGGTGGAGGCTCTTTGGCCATAGAGCCTCCACCTTCCATCTGCGGCAGACCGAAGATGTCGGGACCCCACTTACCCTTGTTCCAGCTGGGAGATGTAAGCTGAAGAGATTAGAGTTAGGCCCCCACCCATCACCCTAGTAAAGCAGGTGTGCCCAGCAAGAGAAGCAAGCTAATCTCCCACCCTTGGCTCCAGAGAAATGACTATAAAATTTTTCCCAAGTAGGATAAGGCAAAATGAACTCCAAGGAGGAGAAAAACAGAGAAATTTACATTTAGACATATGACAACAAAATGCTAAAAGTCAAAGACAAAGGAGAAATGTTTGAAAGCAGCAAGGGGAAAGCAATTCCTTAAACACAAGAAACCTCAAGAAGCTGAACAACTAATTTCTCATCAGAAACAATAGGGGCCAGAATGCAGTGGGTGGCACATTTAAGTATTGAAAGAACTGTGAACCAAGGATCTTATATTTAGCAAAAGTAGCTTTAAAAAATGAAAGCAATATATATATTTTCAGGTATATGCAAACGAAACTATTTTTTTACTGGCAGATCCACCTTGCAAGAAATGCTAAAGGAAGTTCTTCAGGCTGCAAACAAGTAACCTGAGGTGGACATTCAAATCCAAAGGGCAAACAAGGAATGCCAGAGAAGGTAATTACATAATTATGAAACACAGTGTATATACATATTTCTTTTTTCTTAACTGACTTAAAAATAATTTTTATAAAATAAAATAATACCTATAAAACATTATATATTGCTTGTTTGATTTATAACATGTAGAGATATACTATACTTGGCAAGATGAGCACAGACAAGGTGATAGGAATAAGCTCTGTTAGAGAAAGTAAAAGACACAAGATGTTAACTTAAATTCACAGGAAGAAATGAAGAGACCCGGACATAGTAAATAAGGTTAATATAACAAACTGCATAAATATATCCTTGTTCTCTATCCTTTTCTGAAATGCTTTTATAGATGTGTAACTATATAAAGTAATTATAACAATGTATTTGGGAATATGTAGGTATAATACATTTAACAATAATAGTATGAAAAAGGAAAGGAGGGAAGAGGAGTAGAACTGGAAGAAGCGATGTTTTATATCTCACTAGAAGTCATGAACCTCTTGTCAGTTTAAGGCTGGTTTTGCCATCATGCTGACTTAGGGTCATTCAGTGTTGCTGCTGAATAGGTTATGAACAAGCTCTCAACTGTCAGAGATTTTTGAATCATGAATAAGGAACTCCCGACTGTGTAATTTTAATAAATATAAAAGATACTACAAAAAGTTGAATATAAGAAATACGCTTAGAAAATGGGAAAATACAGGGATGGAAAAGATATACCAAGCAAATCAGAAGTGAAATAATTATGGCAAATTTAGAAGAAATAATTAGGTGAAATTATCTATATTTTAGAGATATAGAAGATCATATGCCTACTATTAGTAGTTAAATGGAAAATTGTAATAATTAAAATTAATCCTATGTCACTCACTCATAGGCTCAAATTATGTAAAGTGAAAATTGATAAAATTATGGAGAGATAGATAAATCAGCAATTGTAGTTACAAATTTTAATATATCCTTCTTGGTAACTGTTAGATCAGGTGGAGAAAAAGTAAGGCAGTGTCAACTGCAGGTCATTGGCATCAAGTCGACGTCAACAGGGAGCAGGGAATCTCCAATTTGGGATGTGGTGAAAAAAACGTTACTGCAAAGAGCTCAGTTGTGACATAGCATGATAATGAAAGTAGCATGACTGAGGCAGCTTGGAGCCAGGCCCCTCCCCAAGGTAGACAGTTCTGCTTTGCTCTGTGCCCTGGAGGTCTGCTGTGCCCTGTGCAGCTTCAGCTGGGAAAACAGTGTTTAGGCTTCATTGGAAAAAGAGGGGAATTGACTTATAGAAATAAAAAATCTTGGCCACTTGTCCCTGATTGGTCAGTTCTCATGTAAATGAGGACTCCAAATCTCAAAGTCTGATTGGTTTAAAAGGCACTATCCTGATTGGCCAGAATGGAGCTGCTCTGGCTGGTTGATGAAAAAGCTGATGAGGCTATAGCAGTGCAGCTCTGATTGAATGGGGAAAGCGTTAGCCTCATTGGTTGAAATAGGATTTTAGGGAATCCTTTATAAGGGCTGGCTCAGGTGGCAGAAACACAGTTTACACAGGCAGTTCAGTGCAAGCTTCTCCCAGAAGTATAGTTTGCAGGAGAGGTCTCTGTGTAGAGCTGGCTGCTAGGCTCTGTCTTGTGATTTGAGCCCCATTAGCCTTTGGGAGCTCTTTTTAGTATGTATTGTCTTTCTCAGGGATCATAGTAGTAGAAGTAATATTTGGATAACATAATAAATTCAGTTTGAAAGCCACATACAGAATTAAAATTAATAAACATAGAAAATGTATTATTTTAAATTATATTTATAATGATTATAGAAATTTATTATTTATTAGACCATGTAGTAAGGAATGTAAAAAGAAGATTACAAGAGATGTAAGTTATTGATAATTTCTGTTTCTTGCACTGGATGGTGAGCTCCAAAGTGTCCATTATGTTATACATAAATAAGAGAATATATATAAATAAACAAAAAATAGATGAATGAACCATTGTATAGAAGTGGGTGATGCATAGAGAAATAGTTGCCATGCTTATGAACCAAGGATTGTGATTAATATTAATCAAAATCACTACAATTTTGGATCTGAGGTAGAAAAAAGTAGGAAAATTAGTTGTATTTTTAAGCCTTGGATACCAGGGAAGATGGCGGAATGGGAGTGCCAGCAATCTGTCTCTCCCACCCAGACAACAATTATACTGGCAGAATGTGTCGGGTGTAACTATTTTGAAACTCTTCAGTCTATTCAAAGGCTTGTAGCTTTCAGGCGAAGGCTCAGATAGTAAATTGTGGTTCATTTTGACCAATTTCAACTCTTTG
>PVKM010032166.1:0-16516 GCA_004027735.1 Carollia perspicillata
GCCCCAGACCAGGGATAGAACCTGCAACCTTGGGGCATCAGGATGACCTCTGATGGATGGAGCAATGTGGCCAGGGCAGCAATGACTTTTTATGTTCAAATCGCTTATTCACTAAGATCAGAGTTGGGTATTTTGCATGGAGTGGTTTCAGCTCTATTTTATTTTCATTGTCAGTCATACATCAATGTTTCCCATCTAACATGTGACCTCTGAGTTCGTCATGCAGATAAATACAAAACTGAGAGCGGTGGTGATTTACCAAAATCAGTTAATAGCAAAGTGAAGAATTCTTATAATTTTTCCCAGTATTTTCTCCATTATGCTAAACATGGCTTTTGGAAAAATAACTTTTAGTTGAAGAAGCATACATTTGGAAGGGCTGTATCTCTATATTGGAATTACATTGTGAAACCAAAACTTAGCTGCAGAAGACCAATAAGTAATATTCATGAATTCTAAACAGTGTTTTTTGTTCCTTTAATTGGAGTTCCAAAATATGCCAGAGTTTCTCCAAAGTAATTTAATGTTCAACAAAGTCTATTTCTTACTAAAAAACAAATACTTCGTTATGGATACATGCTTTTTCATACATTTTCATTTTCACATACTTAATCCTTCTTGAAGAGGATAGTTAACTTATTCTATTACTGTATTTTAAAACAACCAATTTGTCTCTGAGTCATTAAAAAGTGGCAGTGTGGTAAGCACAGTAGATTATAATACAAATTCCAGGAACACTTGGATATCACTGGGCAGGAACAGTTTATTACAGAGCTAGTTTCTTTATAAACTTGGGTTCTACCAAAGAGTTACAAAGCTTTCGGTATAATTTAGAATCTGCAGACTTCTGAGATCAGTTTAAAAGGCAATTTTGAAACATTGATTTATTAAAAAGGCTATCAGAACACATGTCAGATAAAACATATATCAGATAAGGTATATACACACTCATATATGTGTATATATATGTATATACATATGTGTGTGTGTGTATATATATATATCTTAAAGCAGGTATGACACAGTTAATACCCAGGCAGCTAGCATCCAAAACAATGTTCAGCATTTTTCTATTGTTCATGCATTTTATGGAACTTCAGCATTTTAAAAATTGGTGATACATATACCTCTCAATGAACCAACACATTGAATTAGGCAGAATACGTCTCCCCTCACCTACCATGCCAGGTTTCATAATTTGCTGAATTTGTTGATTTCACTCCATCGGTTAGGATCTTGTCTTTGTGTGTTAACACCCAGATACTAGTTGAGAACAAAAGTACATTTATTGTCCTCTCAAAAGCTCATTAAACAAAATTGTCACATGCCTAAGAAAATCACAACCATTGGTGGAACAAGTCTAACTAATAAGCATCAATCTTCTCAATCTAGTCGTGACCTACTCACATGACTCATATTAATCCATGTCTATTTTCCTCAAAACAATCAATGCCACATGCCTGAGACAGGTCCTCTCAGCAATTAAACTGACCTCTGGTTCTATTACTAATTGATTAGACCATGGGATATCTGAGGGCCTAAATAAGTTAATGCAGCTTCCCAAAGCACTAGGGTATATCTTAGAAAAAAGACCAGTGTTCAAAGAACCACAGCACTTTAGAGAAGGAAAGAATTGTAGAAACCATTTGGGCTCTTTGGTACAAAAAAGAGCAAAGGCCACGTACTGAAGTTGTATTTGGATTAGATTTGAATGTAAGCTAAAACCCAACTACACTAGAAATTCTTACATTTTAGAAATCAAAGAAAAGCTAGCAGTTAGTTTTTCATGCCCTTTTGTATTACTACATTGAAAATGGTCATCTATGGTGGTAGTATATGGCAATAATATTATTATAAGGATTAAGTTATAATGGAAAGCTTTGGCTTCCCCTGTGTGTATGCTCATGATATTATAAAAGAACCTTCATCAGAATAAGCCATAGGAATTCATTCTTTGACTTCAGTCAGATGTTCCTTTGACCTTTAAAAAATGGCAAGGGAAATTCACATCTTACAATTTCTAGTTTAAAAGCACAATGTCCATCTTGGGAATTCCTGCCAAACTCACTCTCGATATGACAAACGCTGTCATACATTTTAAATAGCAAACTGACATGCACAACTACATAAAGCTCTCTTTTTATTTTTAATTCGTAAACCTTAATGGATATAGAGTGCCCAATTTTAAATAAATGGATCCTTTAAAGAGATAATGGTGACTATACTATAAATAAGTAGAGTTTCCTGATTTCTTGCATTCTTGTGAAAGCCAAGTAACCTAGTTTCAACACCAGCATGTGGGTATGGTTTTCTAACCTTAGATACTAAATGTCATAATTTATTTTTACTCTCTCCCATGGTGGCAATTGAAAACGGGACCTTCATACATTCAGCAATTTCCTCTAAGTCCCTTAGCATAACTCTGTAATAGTTTTAGAATATAAACATTTTGTAATATATTTTGCAAGCATGATTTATACACTTTACAGTGGTCAAGGGGAAAGGCCGACTTCAGCAGGGGTGACATGTCCTCCTCGGCGACCGTTCAGTGTTCATAGCTTCTCTGTGCGATGTCTCTTTTGGGGAGTCTCCTCTCTGCAAAGGCATCACTGCTCTAAGTCAGTACTGGCTCCCCTGCATGGATAGATCCAGCCAACCATGTCCATCTGTCTAGTGGGAGATGGGTGAGCATGGTTTATATCAGGAAGAGATGGAGATCAGACCCCTATCATTAATCAGCAGCTACGAGGCTGACAGGACACCTATTCCAATCACTTTTCCTCCACTGCTTCTCATAGGTACAGTGGATGATGCCATCAAGACTTTTGTCTTTAAAATCCCTCCCTCGAGATCCCTTTGAGAAAAATCACTACCCTGACTCTCCAGGCTGAACTCCACTTAAGGGGACTAAGATAACTACAAACCGCAGGTTGTAACTGAAAATAAAGCTATGTGGCTTCTCAGCAATTAGACATTTCTGGAGGCATGCAAAGTGGGCGCGCTGTCTGGGGCACGTGCTTTTCTCTCCCATCATCGGCTGCAGGTTCTAAAGGAGACTGCAAGTTCCCCAAGTCATTCAAATAGAGTCCTGCACCATGCAAGTTCTTCTTTACAGATGATTAATTCAGTGCCAGTTTCACAGTAAAACACTTTGTTCCAATTTCTGAATCATCCGTATAGAGTCGTGGGTAGCAAGAATAGGTAAAGTTGCGGTCTGTCACTCCAGACAGAATATGAATTGTTTTAAAGCTGCTTCATTTATGAAGCAAACATGAACTGTTACTCGCCTAGTGAGAAAAGACAAAAAGAGAGATTAGGGCATACCTGTCTTCCGCCTTCTTTTCATTCTTAGGACCTGAATTCATAGGATTACAGAATTAGTAACAGATTTAGAACATATGCATTATCTGAAATGATCTTCTTGTTTGTGGCCTGTCTGCTTCTATTGAATGTAAGCTCCATGAGGCCACAGAGCTTTGTCTATCATTTTTACTTACTAAAGTACTCCAATACACGGAACAGTGCCTGGCACAACATGATACTCAGTAACTGTTTCTTGCACATAAGAACTGATGAAGGACTATCCTGTGGCTTTCATACCCTGCAAGCATACCACAGGTTATCTCTGTTTGTGGTAAGAGGGTTATCAACCTGTGTATCCTTGAATTGCTCCTCCGAGGCTATGAAAAGGTAGCAGACAGGTGGTGAAGGGGAAGGGTTTGAATGACAAAGGCTGTGTTTAAAGAGAGGTGAAGTGGAAAGAGGGGGAGTAGCATGAAAGAGATATCTGGGACAGGTGGAGAAGCTGATCAGAGGCCACCAGCAAGTCATGGCCTCCTGGTCACTGAGCAGCACCAGTGTCTGGGCTGCCTGGCTAGGTCCTAGCAATAGCTTCTCTCAGCAGAGGAAATAGCAGAGCAAGATCTCTGTCAAACAGAAAACAGAAAGACAGAAATCCTGGCACCACATCCTGACAAAGCCTCTGGGAGGTTCATTTGGCTTCGGCACAGTTTATTGTACTTGTTGAAGCATGCCAACCAGACTTTGTTTTAGTTCCTCTGTGCTGGTGTTAAACCACTGGGCTTTGGACTCAGCCTTTCAGATTTTGCAACTTTCAAGTAAAATATTTGTACTTCCTTATCAATTTTTTTTTTAAATTATAGACGGTATCTTCGGTGGGAGAACTCAAGGGTTAAGATTTTTTAGCTTTAGCTACAGTTAATAGGCTTAGTGATTAATGCATGTAAAAAGCTGTTGTTCCAGAAACGGGAATGTGTGACCAGCCCTACCCTGACTCCAAGGGGGCCTGCAAGCAATTCAACCTTTGTGGCCCAGGAGGACTGCAAGTGATCAAGATGGTATCTGAGCCATTGTGCTCCAGGGAGGGAATGTCTGCCAACCAGGATGCAGATGAAGAACAGCTGGTCAGCAGATAAAGGGATGTTAGGACAATCACTGGACTGCAGCTTCTATCTGATTAAACTTTTTCTCTGAATTCTAAACCCATTTGCCTATTCTTTTCCTGAATTCGAAACCCACTTCCTACCCTTTTCTTCTTATCAAAAGGTTGGCTTGAGATGAGATATTAAGACAGTTTTTAGGGTACATAACCCACAATCTTCTCAGATTGCTAGCACCCAAAATGGCCCATCCTTGCCTCTACTTATTGGTTCCGGTAGTGACAGGCAGCACAAATGTTGTCTTTTCTAGTTTCATCTTCATACAACCTCTAAACAAATGTCCGCTTTTTGCATTTCTTTTTTTCTTATTCACTACTTTCCCACTGTCTTTGTCCTTATTTATCAATCCCAGAATCACAGATCACTAGTATTAAAATATTTGAAATCATTTCACAGGTAATGTATAAAATTCCATAGTATGAGTGACAAGAAGTACAGTATTTTTCTCCAGTCTTTCTAAGTGCAGTGCACTAAAAACTGTATTACATGGTAATTTATCAGAGAACTCTAGGGACTATGGAACCTATATTTAGAGAAGCATAATTAAATCCTGAAGGAAAAATAAGAGTCATTAAGAGAAAACTTCAGAAATCCAAAATATACAGCCAATATTTCAAAATTAAGCTTAGTTAGAAAAGCAAAAGGAAATCACAGAAAATCAATGAATAGTTTAAGATTCTAAATTTCCATGTAGAAAAGCAAGATCAGCAATCTCTTTCTGTCCCAGCCCCCACCACCTGCGTCCCCTAGATTGTATAGCAAAGAAAAGAAATTTGAAAGCTGAACTACAACTTTTCAACAACCACATGAAATAAGCAGGATAAGTATTATTATCACCCCATTATATCTGAAAAACAAGGGCTTAACTGACTCATTCAGGAACCTATAGCCAGTTGAATTTGCAGAGCTGAGGCATGAATCGAAATCTAATTCCTCCTAATCTTCTGCGTCAGGATGTGTCTATAGAAGGAGATCTCTAAAAGAGAAACCCCCAAGCTCCTGAAATTCTCAGGAAATATCCGGTGAAGAGTCACATTGTTGCTGCTTGGTAACCAGTCATTTCCATACCCTGCACACTGAATGACCACACTTGACTCATCCTTGTCTGTATTCTAATTCCAAGATCTATTAAGCTTTTACTGAGATCTAGGATCTCAATAAAATAAAAAAATATCTTTTAAAAATTGAAATAGAATTTATTGTTATCTTGTGTACATGAATGTGTTTAATTTGGTTGATAGAACAGTAAAGCATGCACAGCAAGAGGAGAACATACTCACATGGGAAATCACTAGTTTCTTTTTCCTAAAATATAAAATATTGTCCATGTATAAAACAAATCAAAGTAGACAGGTTCAAAAAGAAGCCCTGAATTTTTTTTTATTTAATTTATTTATCTTTAGAGGGGAAGGGAAGGAGAGAGGGAGAGAAATATCAATGTATGGTTGCCTCTTGTGCATCGCCTGCTGGGAACTGGCCTGGAACCCAGGCATGTGCCCTGACTGGGAATAGAACCACGATTGTTTGGTTCGCAGGCCCGCACTCAATCCACTGAGCTACACCAGCCAGGGCAGAAGCCCTGAATTTTTTCAGAAATAAATTTATCATATATTGACTAGTCAATATAAAATGAGCATTCTCCTTCATAAAGTACCCAATCCATCATCTTTGCAAAGCTCTCACAACACTCAGCTTAGATACCAAAATCTCCAAAAAGCTAACTACCCTAATGTAAGTAATCTCTCTTTATGTGCTTCGCATTACATCCCCTGTGATATACAATACTAATACACTAGGAGGACATTCTGTGTCTTCTTTTAATGATAAGCTCTTAGAAAGCGGGTTTGCTTCTGAATTTCATTTTGGCATCCCACCAAACCATAGAGCTTACACTTTGTGTAGGTAAGTGATGAATAAACAGTTGTTCAGTAATGCATGAAGAGATGAATGAGTATCTCAGAGTATTACACATTACAAAATGTGAAAATAAAATTTATGGAAATAAAAATAACAATAGACTTGTGTATGCAAAAGTAAGTACGTCACATGCTGAAGACAGGATAAAGGGAGAAAACAGAGGCAGCTCATTATCATGAATCTGCAGGCTCCAAAGTCAAAATGGGTATTATTTGTAACCATTTATTGAGTGCCCATTGCGTAGAGTAAAGCCTTTTCCTTGACCCTGTATCAATGCAAGTTTAAAACTTCCAAGGAACTTTGAGTATAATTTGGGAAAAGGGATGTGGTGGAAGGAAGGGTAGAAGAAATTTGCTGAAAACAGAGTAACAGAAGTAAAAAGTACCAAGATAGAAATGAAATGGAGAGTTGTAATTGTATATTTTCAAAAGAAGATGTAATTTGGATTATGTTCATTTTCTTGGTTAACAAGAAAGGGGAAAATCCAGAGTGTATAACTCATTTATGGCAAGGATTCCCTGAGATGGAAGCCTCGCTAATTAGAACAAATTATATCAAGACAAATACTGGAACACTAGAATATAAAATAATGGAATAGTTAGTTTTCCAAAGGAAATAACCTATAAATGGAAAACGAAGAGGGTATTTTGATATTTTAAATAGAAGAAAAGACCATGGAAGAAATGTAAGATAATGAACTAGAAACAAAAGAAGTCACCTCTAAGAGAAAATACACTAAAGCTGTATCTATTGGACACCAAACGTGAAAAATCCATTAGAAAAGTTAAAAATACCCTTAGTCAATTAGCTGATGCCCAAAATTTTTCATTGATTTGGTTGTGTATGGCACAATTTACGAGAAAGAAATAAAATAGAATATATTATAGGACAATTTTGCCCTTCATTCTTCCCGCAAATTTTAGAAGGTGCATTGTTGTATGCAAAGTTTAATATAACCTAGTTGTATCCTCCAGTTGCTAATAGACTACAAAAGGAAATAGGATCTATGCATAATAACCTATCTGGAAAAGGAAACTAGAAGTTGACAAAGTTTAATAAGTAACTAAAGGAGCTTACAAAGAAAAGGCGATAAGAAATTCGAGACAAGGCCACTGCATATGGCTGTATAGGAAGTGCCTGCAACACAGCTCTAGACGCTGGTCTGGGGGGCATCTCTTAGAATCGTACCATGCACACCCACATGCAGTTGCTTTATTTGAAGGGAGTGAGAAATCACTAGCAACAGGAGAAAGGCTTCATTGTGTAGGTAATGGAATTGGTGTTAGTAGTGAGCTAGATGCTAAATGACTGGTAAATGAGCTAGATGCTAAATGACTAATTTCTTAGCATAGGGAAGGGGTGATCTGGGTACTGCAAATGGTATTTACTAAGTCCAAGAAGCCAAAAGTACAACCTGTGTTTCAGAGTCAGTTTGTTCAGCTGGATGCCAGTGGAGGTCACACATAAAGAGTACAAGTGCTGAGAAGAAACTCTGGGGATCAGTTTGAAAAATTCCAAGTATGGGACTTACACTGTATTTAGCAATATAAGGAACTGTTGGAGGGTTGAGAAAAGATGTGAGTGATGCAGTCAAAACAGACTTTTAGGTAGGTAATCAAATGTTAGTGAGGCTGGACTACGGGGAATGCTGAGCCTGGAATCAGGGAGTCCATTTAGGAGGCCGATCTGCTGAATAGATGTGAGAGCGTGATGACCTGAACCAGGGTCAGGGCCAAGGAAACAGGAAAGCATGGAACATTTTGGAGACATTTCAGTAAAAGAGTCAACAAATCGTAGTTACTGATGGAATGCGAGGCTCAACATTACAGGGAGTGCTTAAGGGTTATTTGGAGCCTCTGGGACTAAGCAGATGGTGGTACGGCTAAAAGAAAACAGAGCTGTTAGTAAATACTGACCAGTGGCCAAATATGTTAGACTAGAATTCAGAGAACAGTCAGGGCTGCAAATAATAGATTTAGGACTTGGGAGTCATCTACAAAGAATGTTAATTGAGACTTCGGTAGAAGGACTGCATAGTCACCCAGAAAGCCCATTTGGTTCATAATAAATAGCGTGAGTCTGTTGATACTCAGTTAGCAGTGGGTGTTGACCTATCCCAGCATGGCAAGAGTGGAAGATAGTTCTCATTATAATGAGGCTGGTAGAGAGATTTCCTAAAAGAAACACAACTTGGAAGTGTCCTGTAGATCTAAAACAGAACATATAAGTAGATCTAAGACAGAACACAGTATAACACTGTAAACTATAGGCATAATAATATTGTGCAGCAGAGCTAACTATCTTCTTGGTAAACTTTCATTTACGGTTTATTCATTCACTCACTCATTCATTCAACAAACACTTACTGAGAGCCTGCAGTGCACAGGCAACAAGTGAAGACATACAGCAAGAACTAGACAGACTCAGTTCCTGTCTTGAATATTCCCTGACTGACAGACATATGCGTAAGTTGCTTTAAAATGCCATCATTTTTTCCCTCTTAAACAAGCGCCCTGGGCTTTCCCATCCTAATCCACTCTCCAAATGTCACAGGACAAATGCTACAATTAAAAACCACATGATTGAAGGCCCATGTGCCCAAACAGGATCCCAGCTATGCAATCCAAAACCTAACAACAGAGGACACTACGTGGGCCTTCAAGACTCAACTGTTTAATGTATGATTTGTGGATGTCTGGCTCAGGGAACTGAAATGGCAGGTAGCAAAGATATAGTGAGGCTTGTGTTGGGGCTGAGGGGCCGAGAAATAGGTTTCTAAGAAAAGCACTGATTTCACCTTGGGGAATATGACTCCAGAAAATGAAGAGTGGAGCTAAGGGTATATTCGCTTACTTTATTTGGCAAAAAAAAAGAGCCCGGAGAGAAGCTAGGATTGATACTTTGGGCACAGTGATCAAGGGCATGATTAAAGACAAAAATGAAGTCTGTGCAGGAGCAGGGTTAAAGTGTTAGAGAAATATGTGACATCCTGGTTATTGTATCATGTTATTTCGGGTTGTTAAAAATGATATTCTATAATTCTAAAAGTGAGTGCTCCTGGAAGAGGTGAAAGGCTCTGTGGCCCAGTTTTTGCTGGTGAAGTTTCTATCTAGAGATAAATGTCAGAATCTGTGACGGAAGTACAAGTTGTGAGGACAGTGACCTATACAGGGAAGCCCAAGCTCACCACTGATTGCATCTATACAGTCCGGGAGAGTAAGCAATGCTCCTCAGACCATGAGAGAATATGAGGAAGAACAAAAGACCTGGAGAGAACCCTCATACCCCACTGTAATAAATGCACTCAGGATTCCATGGGCATAACAAAATTCAGAGCCAGTGGCAGAAGTGAAAGTGAGAAGAGCATGAATCCATGCTGGACTAGGTTAGTGCCATTCTCGGTGCTCCCCCAAGAGTATCTGGAGTTGGGGAGCTGGGAGGAGAGATGTGAACATCAGCCCCTTCTGGAAATGTTTTCTCACTCTCCTTTCCCCTTCAAGCCCTTGGCAGACCCACGCAGCATAACAGGTACCTCTCACTGGTTTATATTCAGTGTGCCCTGGGCTCTGTACTATGACGAGGCACAATGTTTACCAGTCATGAGGCAGGTGGCACTTTACCTTGACAATTTCCCTCTCCTGATTGTTAAGATATTTTGACCTTTTCTCCTTTTTCCTTAAAATGGCAGGGACATGGTTTTTGGTTTTGCTCATTTCAGTATCTAACAAATGAAATACTTTTTCTTTTAAATCACATTACAGTAGTTATACCTAATTGAAACTGATTTTATTTATTCTCCTACTAATAATACTTTATTTTAGTTCTAATTTACTTTATTTCCCTTGCAAAATTCATTTTCTGGCCTCAAAAACAGTAAAACTTAGCTGTTAATTTTTTATATACAAGATTAATCCACTCATCAGGACTAACACTGCTTTGCCTTTCAAAACTTCAGACTATAGCAATGGGTTTGAAATGCACAGTTCAATTATGTGACAGCTTTTCAGTTAACATACCAGACATCAGCTAAATAAAAGATAATACACTTTGTTTCTAAACTTTGGCCTGTAAGATGCTGCATAGTTCTTCTTAAATCTTTCAGCTTGAATTCTAAAAACTTACCAATGTATGAAAGTAACAGTGTTGATACAAGCCACAATTACGCTTCTTGAAACTCTCTCTCTTTTTCTTGCAACATACTGAAAAAGAATAAGAAAAATGCTGATTTGCTTTTGGACAGAGATTCTGAAGTACACCATGATCTGAGCATTGTAAAAGGCAGTATTTTTTTTCTATAAATATAGTAACAAAAGGTTGCAAAGGTGATTAGGAAGCTTACCTTCATAAGTAAAACTATAAGGCTGAGGGAAGACTTTATATCCCTCAACATACTCTCCCTGAGTAGTTTTTAAATTCTCTATGCATATGCATATGCCCATACTAAAAATGCTTACATGCCCTTAACATGTGAATATGCGTATGCATGGGAGTAATCTGACAGAAAGTAACATGACAAATGAAAACTATAACTGAATACAAAATCAAAGTACCAGCACTGGGGTGATATGGCATGAGGTAAAAAAGTGATCATGGTCAGCTACAGTGAATGGAAAGGTAACTTAAAACAATTTTTATATTTTATATTTGGCTTTGGAGAAAATACTGAATACACTGGGGAACGACAAGGGACCTAAAACTAGAGTGAAGTCAAATGTATTATGTATGTGAGAAAAAAATCACAAAGTATCTTGACTAGGAAGTGATGTTATGAACTAAAGGTTAAAGAAGAATGAGACAAGGTAGTGTTTAGAGGGGCTAAGAAAAAGAAAGTTTGTGTGGCAGCAACTCACAACAAAGATATGGATGAAGATAATCACTGTTGCCAAACAAGGAGCTAAGCTAATAAGAGACTGGAGACAGAAATCAGTATGTCTGGGTAACAGTGTGGAAAAGAAGGGCACGCAAACGTGGCTACCGAGCCTGATGACCAGGAGTCTGAGCAAGGTTCTGCTTACAAAAATAAATTAGACAGGGCCACTTCCGATACCCTAAGAAAGTCTGTGAAGGTATTCTACAGGAAATGGACGTGTAGGCTTGCAGAGAGAGTGAGAGGTTAGGAATGTGAGCAAAGACTTAGAAGACCCCGGTTGCGAGCTGCTATTGTAAGAGTGAGCAACTTCTTAACAGACGTGATGACACTGTGCATGGTACGTGAAACGACAATGTCAAGCTTACTTGTGCACACATTTAATAAACCAAAATACCTTATCTCGTTATCCTCTTCAGTAATCTGTATATTTTCAACTGCCCTTGTAAGATTTGGTTGTTTCTTCTGAAAAAAAAAAAAAACAATGATATATATTGTAAAAATATCAATAAGAAGTAGTATTGAAGAGGTAAGTGGTCTCTACTTTTTTCTTTTATGGCAATGACTCCAACAAGTTTTCTTTAGCAGACAGCATGTAAAATACTCTTCCAATAAGAAACTATACAAAACGCATGGTATTATCGACTCAACAGTTTTACAATGTTGTAGGCAAAAATGTAATAAAGAAACTGAAAGATTTAAATAGTAATCAGATTCAAAAGGCATTTCAAAGAGCTGAGTCACAATGATTTAGCACATTTTAAAATTTCAGACAGGCTTCAAAAAGAAGCGAACAGAAGGCAGAAATCCAAAAGAGCAGATAATACAAATGGCATTTCTGTTTGGTTTAAGCATGTCGTAAAACTTTAGCATATTTTATCCCATTTTATATTTAGTTGAAGCTACCACAACCAGTTGCCATTTCCTATGTGTGCATTCTCAGCCAGAGGAGTTATCTCCAAAGCACAGCAAGGAATGGGGAGAAAACCTTCTCTAAGATTGAAATTTTGTTAAGGTTGAACTTCACCTATTTTATCATTTTTTTGGTGAGATCCTTTCTCAGAAAAGGGCATTTGTTTGTTCATCATTTATGTACATACAGTAAGAACAAATAAATACATAAAGTCAGAAAGTTATCGACCAAAAAACAACACTTACCTTCCAGTATAAGGCCCCAATTCCAAAGCCAATCATAAGAGAAACGAGTGCTGGCAATACTATGGCTGCCCATTGCAGGTGGGTGGCTCCGATGGAACGCGAGGCCTTCCCTGTAATTTCAACAGCACAGGGGTGAGTACAGCATGTCCGTGCTAGAGGCTTGGCTCTTATCGCTCTGGTCATTCCCAACTGTCTCTGTGACGTGCTCTTGACCTATCTCTGTTCAAAATCTTTAAACCGCTGGATTTTCTGTGGAATATTATTTTGGAATGACAGTACAAATCCATGTAGTCTCCAAAAGGTAAATAAGTTGAAAAGAGAAACAAGCCCACAGACAAAAGGAGATTAGACGTGGTTAATATTGATGCGTGGGGCATAAAGACAGTGTATTCCTGGGTGGCGGTTGGGGGAGCAGGAATGATTTATACTGTCAAGCAAATCCATCTTCTATGACTTTTTATCTTCTAATATCTTTCACTTTCTCATTGTTGACATCTAGGCAAGCAGTTTTAAAGCGGATGTGTTATGACCCAGATCAAGGTCTGCATGCATTAAGCTGTGTCTGGCCAGCTGCATACATGGTCATCCTACGTCCCTTGTGGGCAGACCACTCATAGGTGCCTCACACTCGGAGTCACGCTGTTTCCTCCTCACACCTTCAACATGCAGTTACTGGACGCCAGGCAGTGATGGGCACCGGGCTGTAAACTAAAGGTTTGACTTCTCAGACTTTTTATTTTGGAAAGCCTGAGACTACGAACATTAAAAAATGGCTGAAAGCACGCGTGTCTTCCCACTGGTTACTCTAAATAAGTAACTTAGTGACAGAGAAGACATGTATTAGCTCAGAACACCCTCCTTGTTCCTGTTTGGCTCTTCCCCGAGAAGCGGGGTGACTCACGATGTAGAAAAATCACATCTCCCACCAGAGTCTCTGCCTCCCAACACAAAACAACATTTTGACAGATTTTTCGCTGTTTCCTGAATGGGAACAACTTGTGGTTTGGAAACACTAACAAGTGCCATTCTGGAAGTTAAAATCTCAGTTGTCTTTGGAAGATACGATAAATTTAGAAATTATACATTTCCAATAATTATATAATCAAAATGTAAACTAATCCAAGATAAAGTGACTGCTTTGGGCTATGATATTTTATCATGATGCTCAAATTTCTGTCAGCCTACAGTCACCTACTTAACACATAAAATTCCTAAATATAGTAACATAATATAAAAAAACTGAATCACTGTATGTGTATCAACATTTACAGGGAAAAAATAAACCCATAGATTTAAAATGGGAGGCCCCAAACAAATCTTACCTACTCTAGTGAGAACAGGAATTGCCTGTTTTCTCACCGTTTGTAAGGTGGGAGTAGAAAATTCACTAATTTTACGATTTCTATATTTCCAAAGAGGCTCAAACAATAGGGCATGTGTCAGCGCTGAGGGGTCATGTGTAGAGGGCGTGTGTGTAAGGGATGAGGGACTGGGTAGGGAAGTGGGGTCTTCCATTCACATGCCAGTGAGTCACTTCCTTAAGACTTGACTCAAGTTTTTCTGGCCCACCCCACATCCTGCAAGCCCATGGGAAATACAGTTTAGGCATCTCAAATTGGAGCTCGGTGAGAATTCTCTCACCAAAATATGCCTGCATTAGAAAATAGGATTTGATATAACCGAAGCATTACTGTTATTACAACAATACAGTTACTTTAAGGGTTATGTGCACTAGTCTGGGATTTAACCATTTATAAAAGTGTTTTCTGTAAGAAAGTAGATTCAGAACTATAAGCAATTCCTAACATTTTAGGAATTTTAACTTTACTATCTACAAATAAACTGCTTGTGTTTGTACTCCAGTCACATGTTTGAATTTTTCTTAACAGCCAACTGCTCTGGCTCACATTCGATACCAGGATTGCTGGTGTGCAATTTTGGCAGATTTGACCATGGACCCTCCTTGAGGAGCCCTAACCAATGTCAACAGAGGGAACAAAGGAAGCTATTGATATTTTGTCCCCCAGTACCATGGAAAACGAATGAGATAGGACGGTGCTATAGAGAACTCCATGACTAGAGGCCTGGGCTGGAATCAAGGCAGCCAAACACCCTGTTCTCCCTATTTTACCCAAAGGTCAAATCTTGAACTGCACCATTCAAGCCAGAGACCACAGCAAAAAAAAAAAAAAAAAAAAAGCAGAAGGAGCTTACTAGAGACTGAGGTATTCTGGGATTTCCCACTCAAAATTTTTCTTAGGTAAGACAAGCCCCTAAGGGAGGTACTGCAAACAAAGGCTGATGGAGAAACCTAACTAAGGAAAGCTCATCTCACTCTGAGTACCGTGACTTTTTAACAGCTCTGAAAGTTCCACCCCTAGGACTGTGGCCCCAGGCAAAGTCCTGGATACTGACTAGCCTGCGGCAGGAGAGGCCTGATAAACACTGGGAGGGAATCAGAGGGACCAAGGGAACTGAGCTTTGCCTCCTAACAAGGTCAAGGTTTCCTCAATTATTTCTTCTATAAATTCAAGTGGCTTAATAATGATACTGCCATCCCTCTTGCAGGGAGACAAAAAAATATATTATCAGAAAAGGCTTGCTTGCACCTCTAGGGCCTGACTCCCAACACTTACTGCTAATGCTGTCTACCAAGGATCAGTGAGATTTGAATCAGGTGCCTCCAGGCCCCTGTGAAGGGTATTCAGGGCCAAAGCCCAAGCAGTCATAAAGCTTTGCTTTTATGTAAAGACTGCTCAAAGGAACCTTGCAGAGTGAGGGAGCTCATCTGGATAGGATTTGAGTAATCCTAAATTCCTGGGTTGTGAACACATTAATTTTATATCAGAATGACAAAAACTTTCCACTGTCCAAAATTCGTGGGAACTGACTTTTTGTGTTTGACTACTAATGCCCAACATCTGTACAAATACAGGACACAAAAACCGTGCTACAAATTTGCTGAACTCTTTTTTAGGGTGAGTCTGTTTTCAAGTATTGCGCTGTGAACAAGGATGTCTCGGTGCTTAGGAAACATGGCTACTCGGTGCAGCTTCTTAACTCAGATCCAAAGGTCACCACGGGCCTGTCATTCACTGACCCAGAGCCTCAGTGCATCCAGCTGTTCTAATAATTAATGATGAACACATACTACACATCGGGCACGGCTCTGGGTTCACGTGTGCTGATGTTGGAAACTCACAGAAACCCCATGAAGGCAGTGTCATCCTCCTCTTGACTGGGGAGTCTAGAGAGATCAAGTAACTGACCCAAAGTCAAACAGCGGGGCACGGGCTGGGAGACAGCATCAAAACACTCTAACTCAAGACTGTATTTCTAGAAGATGTATACGGTAATGCCAAAGGAAGGATTTCCTTCTATATCACTTAAATGCTCTCTGTAAGGATCTCAAAAGAAGCATTTTTAAAACATCTTTTTAGGTTGATACAAAAGATGTTACTGTGTTACTTTGAAAATACGACTCCCTTTGGGTAACTTGGATTCCCTTTCACAAGCTACAATGAGGACACACAGTTTTAGACTCCTTCACAGGGCCCAGTCTTCTGGTGAGCACAGCTACTTTTTGGTTGTTATCCCTGAAAACTAGCATGCTTTCTTCATGTATCCCTGACCCTATTCCTGAAATAGTCATTTATGTACATCTATTATTATACATATTATAATAAAAAGTTGACCCTTGAATGCAGGGGTTAGGGGCATTCCCCCTCCTACGTGCAGTTGAAAATCCACATATAACTTCCAACTTCCTCGAAACTTAACTGTCCTTGGTAGCGGAGGGGTATTGGTTTGCATGGGGGTGTGGCGGGGGGGTTGGCTCCAGTACCCCCTGTGGATATGAAAGTCCCCTCTGCAAGTGTCATAGATCATTTCATACAGTTCAGCCTCCACATCTGTGAACTCCCAATTGCAGATCAGAAATAGTCCATACAAGTATTTATTGAAAAGAAACCCATGTATATGTGGATCTGCACAGATCAAACCTATTTTGTCCAAGCCAACTGTGTATTACACAGACATTATATACAGTATAAATATAACTAAATAGTGAGTGTTTTATTTATGTCTGTTTCTCTTATGAGCACGCAAGCTCCAC
>PVKM010032167.1:0-16532 GCA_004027735.1 Carollia perspicillata
AAAAAGGGATGTTGATTTCTTTTAGCCATTATTGGTTAAATTAATTAGTGAATTCATTAGTGAAAATTGAAGTGGAAAAACAAACTAATAATCTATTGAAATGGTCATGTTACCTAATGAGGCTGAATATTATTTCAGTGGACATTTTTAAGAATATCACAATGTGAAGAAATTGAATGGATATTCAATCATTAACTTATTCATTAATTTTAAAATGGCATTATAATTCAGAAGTTATATGTTCAAAGGAACCCTGTAATGATCTTCTACTAATCTGTGAATCCTTTTATGTAAATAGAAGTCCTTAGGGCATATCTGATATTTCTATGAATTATGTGCTAATTTAACACATAAAATCTATATGGAAGCATGGCATTTTTTCATTGCCAAAATATAAATTATATAGCTAAATCCCAGTCAGTGAAACTTTCAAAATATTGAGTACTCAGCAAGTTCTGAGACTTAGGCAGCCCCTATCTTCCCCCAAAAGACGCATGCTGTAGCCAATGGGTATCAGGAGATGTGAATTACTTTTAATAGAAGCCTAATAAGCATTTAATTAGGAAGATATTCTTCTTCCAAATAAATAAACAATACAGTAATACATTTCAGTACCATATTTAAATAACCTTTAGCTTATTTGCATGTGTGCTTGTCTTTGCATTAAAGAGAATGGTTATAGGTTTACAGTTTGACCTTGATTACCTAGAAAACTCAGGAGAAAGTATTTTTTAGAGGAAGTTGAGCGGGGAGGCAAAATTATCAGTATAACTGTCTTTAATTCTACTATATATGTAAAAACAGCTTTATTATTTACTTTTTTTAAAAGCAGAAACAGTTTAAACTAAAATTTCTTACTAGAAGCTTCTGGGTTGGATGCATGCTAGGCTTTCAATTAGAGTAGCCTTTACTTCAGAGAAGCTTTAGCTTAGATCAGAGGTCAACAGTGGCCTGTCTACTGCTTAGCCCAGGGCAAGAATCTGTAACAATGCAATTGTAGACACTGAAAGCTCATATAGATCAGTGGTTCTCAACAGGAAGGTATTCATCTTTAGGGGGCAATTGGAAATTTTGTACAGCTTTTGACTTTGTCTCAAGGATTTAGTAGGCAGTGGCCAGAGATGCTAGACCATCATGTAATGCACAGGACATCCTACATAACAAAGAATTGTGTGGTTACTGCATAGCTTTTGAATGTCACGTATAGGGCATATTTGTGAAGGAGGGAAAACCTTTATGTAATTACCCATGCCTATAACTTAAACTCTTTATATAGAAATACTAAGTGTTTTATATACTTTTGTATAGTTTCAAAAATCACTAAAATTTCCAGAAATGCAAGCTACCTTGCATATCAAGAGATTATTGTACTTTGTATTGTTTAAAACCATTTCAGAAAATCACTTGGTTTTATTTCAGTTTCCTGTACTTGTTACACGGAATGACTTCTTATCCTACTTCTCTTAAATTTAAGTATGTTAATTAGAAGTAGGTATAAGTACCTGATCACTTCACTGTCTTTTAGTATACTCATGCCTGAGCATATACATATTGAAATACGTAACTTATTATGAATTACTTTCATTTCATTTGTTTTTATGTTACTGTTAGGGTATTTTATTGATATGTTTTCATTTCAGGATGGAAAAGGAGGAATTGGAATAAGTGTATATGCATTGACTTTTACATAAAAAGGGGGGCATATGGTTTAATAGGATTGAGAATAACTGATGTACATGAAATGCCAGGTTAGAGAAAATGCTAACACTTGTCTGACCTCCTGAGATTGTTTTGAGTTAGAGGACCAGTGTGATGATGTGCGACCACCTCCTGTCTCCTCGTCACCTCTGCAATAATCGGTGCTTACGTTAGAGCCAGCTCCCCAAATTCCCACCTCAGAAATATGATGGAGTTTGTGTCTAAGTAATTGCAGCAAAAAAAGCTTAAGTTGAAGTTGCGTGTATTTTAATCTTCAGTCTATTTCCTATGAGTTTCTCTGAGTCAGTGATATGAGTACATAGTGGTGGGGAACAGGACCTCTACCTGTCTTATAGAAATAATGTTTTTACTCTATGCAGTGTTGGTGGTTAATGTTTACACCTACCTGCCCCCTCACCCAAAAAACTGTTGGGTGTTATATGTATACAAAATATTTTCAAGTGCAATAATTCCAGTATTGGAAGGAACCTTAAAGGTCAACTAGTCCAGTAGTTTCTAAGTCAGTATCCTGCTGTGGGACCCAGGCACGTTTTTCAAAAACTCTTCATAATAAAATAATGCTTTGTACATACCTGGTGTGCAATTAGTATTTATGGGATGAATTAGTGAATGAGCAAGTGACTCTACTTTCAAACGAAAATAGGAATTTAATAAGTTAGTTTCTGACAGTAGTTTGACTTTCCTGCCCTCCTTTAAGTAGTTAATACATAAGGGACTTTCCTTTTTTATTGGTATTATTTGTGAAATTCTGGCTAAGGAAAAAGGGAGATTCCTTTTAACAACATAATTTTGAGTTATTATTAGGAAGTTATTTCAACAGCAAAATACCAAAAGAACTCATGTATGTGGTCTGGAAATACCACATATGTTGGCGTTCTTATGATGGTTCATCATTGTTTACTTAAGGATAAATTCAATCGTTCCCTCCAGAAATTCACTTGTTCTGATAGGGTATTCAGCTCATTGTATAGAAACTATACAAAAATGTACCCACTTTTATTCAAAACTACAATCTGTTAACACTTCTAAGCTGGTATTCACCTGTCTCCATCCTTACCTCCAAATTAGTTTCTTGTGTCTGTGCCACTTGCAAGACCTTGTGCTAGGTACTTTAAGTACATTACCTTTTAAATCTCTGCTTGCTGCTGTGGAGAGGAGAAAAATACAATGCCAGAGAAGCCCTAGAATGAGGCAGAAGGGGCTTTGTCTGCCTTCAAATGCTGGTGCTCCATCCTGATCTTCTGTGTGGCCTGAGATAAATTAACCAATCTCTCAGTCTGTGTTTTCCTCTGTAAAATATTAATCTAATGCTTGCATTACAGAGTATGAAATGAGAAAATAACTAAGAATGCTTAGAAGATTAACTTAATTATTAGTTGCCTCTTTCCTTTCCTTTGATATATTTCATTTTCAAGCTTTGAACATTCTGACTCATCCAGGGAAATCAAGTTTGATAATGAAAAGCACCTACTTTATCATCACAGCATTGTATAGCTAAAAGTTACTCATTGAGCCTGTCTCATTATATAGTGGAAATTGTGTCACCGACTTGCCCTAAGTCACATAATTAATTCAGCATTAGAGACAGGACTGCAAACCCAGGTTCTTGGTCTTGATGAAATATTCTTTGCATTATGCAAGCAAAAGCTGTATGATATAATGTATAAGAGCATGGATTCTAGAGCCAAATTGCCAGATTTGAATCTCAATACTGCCCTTTATTAGCTGTGCGATCTTGGCTTGACTTTTTAAACCAGGGATAATAAAGGAAACTACCTCATAAGGCCGTAAGGGAGACTAAGTAGGTCTTACATATCTAGAGTAGTCTGTGGTCCATAATCTATGCTATATGTATAAAGACTATGCATTCTTATTACTAGTGATAGTAGCAGTAGTAACAACAGAAGTAAAAATACACATTCTTTGTAAAAATACAGATTCTTCCCATAGCAGATGGGAAATAAAAAACATGAAAGATGCTGTCTGGAAGCCAGCTAGATTCTAATATTAAATTCATTTTAACAAGACAATTATATCTAGGTCTCGCCTGAAGCAAGATTAGCTCAGAATGTTTTGGATTTATTCTTGATAGACCCTGACAACCCTTGAGCTTTCCCTTGGACAAAGTCCAAAGTATGTCTAGAATGATTCTGGGAAATAAGAGCTTGAGACACAGAGGACTGGCCTGCTTTCCTTGGCCACTTAAGATGAAGAGGCTCTAGGAGGTTCCTGTGTGCCAAAGTTATGAACCAAGATTATACACACAGAGAATTTCCTGGCAAGCATGCTAGGTAAGAGGCCAAATTAGAAGGCATTGGCGAACTAGGAAAGCAGCCGTTTGCTCACTGGCGTGTACTTTTTTTTTTGTCGGTTCACTCCTATTGTTCATGACTACACATACACACCCATGCCAACATTGTCGTACTCAGACTCTCCTCCACTATGTGCAGAAAATTCCTCATCATTCCATTTCCTTTTGTTTCTGTCATGTTAGCATCATAATTTTAATATAAGTCTAAAGTAGATGATAACTTATCATACTTCCAAATGAAAGGAGAACATTTCCACTTCAAGGTAGTTGAGTGAGGATCATGGTCAAGTCTTTCTTGACAGAATGAAAAAATGCCTCCTGTGACAGTTGAGTGTGAACTTTTCAGATACGGTAATTGGAATGAACTGAATGCCCTCCTGAAAGCTGCTCTTATGCTGAGACTCTAAAGTAGTTATGGTAACTTTGATATACCAAATTTTGCTGTGTATAAGGTGTACTTTTTGCCCAGATTTCTGATGGAAAAATAAAGATGTGCATTATACATGGGTAGTACTAATGCCATATCTATACAGATGTTTTTAATTATTTTATTTATGCTTATACATTAAAAGTGTAACTCTAGAAAGCAATAATAATATCCTTATGCAAAATAATACCCTGGAATGTGATAATCAGTTTTGTTTCTAAATATGAATAGATAAAAAATTGAATTAAAAAATTAAAACGAAAGATGTTTTTCCCCTGAAATTTTGGGCCAAAAATGTGGGTGCGCATTGTACACGGCAAACTGTGGTAATTTAAAGGAACAGTCAATTTAAAAGAAAAGTTACTAAACTTTTCTTTTGGAATTCTATGAACCTTCTGTGCCCAGATAAAGTTAATTGGTATAAGAGTTTTAAATAAGACTTTGAATTTTAAAGTTTTTAAATCTTTAAGATGTTTTAAAAGTTACGATAAACTACAGTTGACCCTTGAACATGGGTTTGACCTCTGTGGGTCCACTTATACCTGGATTTTCAATAAATATATGGTTGGCCATCTTGGCCCTTTGTATCCCTGGGTTTCACATTCGTGGATTCAACCAACCACAGGTCTGTATTTTCAATGCTCAGTTGGGAATCCGTGGATATGGAGGGCTGATTATTCTGTGCCATTTTGTATAAGGGACTTGAGCATCTGTGAATAATGGTATTTGTGGGGCCATAGGACTAATCCTCTTCAGATACTGAGAGACAACTGTAGTTAAGTTTTGGAAGAGACAAAAGTTATAGATGGATTTTCAACTGCATTGTTCTTGGAGCTCCTACTCCAAGAACATTTTCAAAGGTCATTTTCAAAGGTCACTTGTATATTGCCCTGTTATCTTAGGAAAAAAACAAAATCGAACCCAAATGCTATTCACTGCACTGCCTTGCTTACAAGCCAGTTGGCTCTACATAAGGCCTATTACTACAGTTTTGGACAATGTGTTCTGAGGTTTTAATTGATAGATCCATGGATAATTCAAGATATATGAGGAGAAGAACACAAAATGGAAATTTATTACATGAAGATTGCCAGTGGTGTGCAGTATCCCTCCTTTTTTGCAAGGAACACTTTCCAAAGTTGTAAAATTCAGATGTAAAAGAAAGAGACAGCAATTGCTTTATAAGGTGGCAAAGTTGGCAAATTTTTACCAAAATGGAATTCATTGCTTCAAGCAAAGTCGTCCCAGGCCTACATATCACTTTATTCTTTTCAAACTACTTTTCATATTCGTTAAAAATGATCGAATACATCTGTTCCTGATGTGGTGTGTTATTTTCTTATGGTGTGATTCTAGGAAGAAATCTTTAGAAGGTTATATTAAATCTCCCCACATTCTAGTGGGCTTCGACAGGGCAAATTAATTTATTTTCACATTTGCAGAACTGTACATCCATTTAATTTCTTCATTCCATCTATAGCCTAATTTGCTCATTGCAGCTATGATTCAATTTTATCTTTCATTTTGGCACCAGGAAAGCACTACCTCATTAGTGAATGTTTCTTCAACCATCCTCACATCTTTCCACAGGGTTAGCAAGCTTTCCCAAGACATCCTTACTGTACTGGGCTAAGCTCTACTTCCTTCCCCAGTACAGCCAGGATTTCTCAGAGGAGGTTTTGATTTTCATGATTGACTTTCCTTCAGAACCCTGAACAAAAGCACATCTGAAGGAAGCAGAAGAATAATTGTTACTGTTATTGAGAAGCCTCACACTACTGTGATTAAGAAAAGTGCAAACTCTGGAGCCATTCTTTCTGGGTTTGTATCTTGCCCAGATTCTAACCAGGCATGAGAACTTTGGCAAATTCCTTAGGCTCTCCAGACCTCACTTTCCTCATCTGAAAAGTGGGGATAAACTCATAGGGGATTAAAAGTTAATATTATAATGTAGTTGTATCTGACACATTGTAAGAATTATGTAAGATTTTCATTAAATAAAATTATTCAGAATGTTTGAATATTTATGCTGGCCTGTCACATGGTATCTAATTTTCTTAGTGTTCCTGATTTAGGTTTTTTCTTCTCAACTTGACTATCGGCTTTTTTTGAGTGACGAGACCATGGTTTTTAATCTTCACATCTCCGTGTACAGTGTTGGGTATAGAACAGACATTCTATAAGTATTACCTAAGCTGAATAAGTGATTCCTTTCTCCCCCTGGCTAAGTAGATCATCTCTCATTTGGAGCGGAGAAAGGGTAAGAGACCACTGCTGCCTGAGAAAGTAGTACTGTGTAGGGCAGTGTCGAAAAGCCACACAAAGAAGCGACAGTTCTATAGTGACCAGCTGTTCAGTGTATATTGATTTAATGCTCACGTTTAACATGCCATCTGTCTTATGAGCCACTGCCATTGGTTCTCTGACGCATAGCTCCTGATGTAATGAGAACATGCAGAGGATGAATTCTGGTCCCTGCTCTATCACCATGTGACTCTGGTACATTCACCTAGCCTTTCTGCAACTAAGACTCTTTCCTTATCTGTCAGTGGTAGAGGGGCAGGGGAGAGTGTAGGTGACTAAACCTTTTGCATACTTCCTCCACCAGCCCCCAACTCAACAATTTTGTATTGCTTTGTGCTAACCATAACTCAGTCATAAGGAGAATAAAAAAATGGTATGAACAGTTGTTGCAAACCCTTTTATTGCAACTCTGAAAACGTCTTCAAGAGTATATCTGTGACATTGCTGAAGAGTAAGAATATCTTTTATCTCCTTTCAGTGCAAAGGTCAAACATTTGCTTATGTGGGATTTTTGGTCTGTTTATTGTGATAATGTCATTTTGATAGGCAGCCTCCACAATGACCCCAATTGATCTGCATAACCAATAGAATGTGGCAAAAATGATGGTGTATCACTTCTGACATTAGGTCATAAAAGAGTGAGCTTCTGTCTCAGTTACTGTCACACTCTGTCGGCTTTTCCAAGCACTAGCTGTGGGTGAAACCATGTCCTGAACACCCCTGTGGGGAGGCCTACAACAGGAGGAACTGAAGTTTCCAACCAAGAGCCACATAAGTGAGCTTGGAAACAGATCTTCCAACCACAGTCAAGTCTTCAGAGATTGCAGCTCCAGTGTGGCTGCAACCTCATGAGAGACCTGAGCCAGATCCACCCACCTAAGCCACCCCCTGATTCTGACCCTCAGAAATTGTGTGAGGTAATGTTATAAATGTTTGTTGTTTTAAGCTGCAGTGTTTTGGGGTAATTTATAATCAATATAGTCATCTTCAAGTCACGAAACTAGCTTTCTAGAATGTTTCTTTCATGTACCTTATGCCCTTATATCTAGAGGTAGAAAGATTGGAACAGATACTGCTTGCATTTATAGATGAAAATGCTTATTCCCCATATTGTGTAGTTTGTTGGAAAAGGGGCCAGACACCGTTCTTTCTAAACAGCTTTATTGAGATACAGAATAATTTTCCTATTTAAAGTGTACAAAATTCATTGGTTTTTAGTATATTCACAGAGTTGTGCAGCCATCAGCACAGTCTTAAAGCATTTTCATCCCTCCTAAAAGAAACCCCAGAGCCATTAGCTACTCCTCATTCTCTCCTGCATCCCTTCTTCTCTTTATCTCCAGCTCTAAGCACCCACTCATCTCTCTGTCTCCACAGCTTTGCCTCTTCTGAACATTCAATATAAATCCAGTCATGCACTATGTGGTCTTCTGTGACTGGCTTCTTTCAGTTAGCATAATGTTTTCAAGGCTCATCCATGTCATAGCTTATATCAGTACTTTGTTACTTTTATTTTCAAATAATATCCCATTATATGGATATATATACCACATTTTGCTTTTCCATTCATCAGTTGGTGGACATTTGGGTTATTTCCACTTTTTGACTATTATAAATAATATTGCTGTGAACATTCATGTAAAAGTTTTTGTGTGGACATACGTTTCATTGCTCTTGAATGTATACGTAGGAGTGGAATTGTTGTCATGCGGTAACTTCTTTGCTTGGCTTTTGGAGAACTACTAAACTATTTTCCAAGGCAGATGCACTATTTTATGCTCCCATTAACAATGTCTCAGGGCTTTACTGTATATTGCCATATATAATGCACACCTACGTTTTTGTGCATGTTACACATGGGATTATTATACCCATGTATAATGCTCATCCTTATTTTTCCCTAAAGAATTTAGGCAAAAAGTGTGCATCATACATGGCAAATACAGGTAATCTCTACATATCCTTAAGCAGCCCTTGTTATTTTCCATCTTTTTGACTGTAGCCATCTTAGTGTGGAGGGATATCTGGGACAATCTTAGGGTTCACATTCTTTGTTTTTCTTCTCTGGGTGATCACTGTTCTATGTTCCTATTGTCCAATATCTGAAATAATTATTTAATTTTTTATTTAATTTGGTTTTTTTTAGATTTTAAGTTATTCTAGCATGGTTAGAAAGAGAAAGTGTTGAATGACTTTTCCTTTTTAAGTATTTCTTTCCTCGCACTTATTTTGAATTTATTTGTTCTTCTTTTCCTAAGTTTTTAAAACAGAAACTTGGATTATAAGTTTTAAACCTTTCATTTTTTTCTAAAATTAGAAAATTTCTGTAAGCACTGCTTTAGCTGCATTCCACAAATTTGAATATGTTGTGCTTTAATTGTCATTTACTTCAAAATGTTTTCTAATTTTCCTGTGATTTCCTTTTATATCCATGGTTTAATTTCTAAATATTTTGGGACTTTCCTGATGTCTTTCTGTTATTGATTCCTAATTTAATTGTATTGTAATTGGAATACTCTGTATAACTTCTGCAAATCACCTACTAAAATTTTGATTAGTATCACACTGAATCTATAGATCAGGTAGGGTAGAATTGATACCATATGAATAGGATATATTTCTCTGGTTACTTAGGTCTTCTTTACTTTGTCGGAAGTATTTTACAGTCAATTGCATATATGCATGGACAGATGTCTAAAATGACCATCAAATGTAAAAACTAGTTATTTCTGGGTGGAGAAAAATTGGTTGAATTATGGCTATTTTCTTTGTATTTATTTGTATCACTTGAACTTTTATGATATCTTGTTTAAAACAATATATAACTTGGAAATCAAAAAATGAAATAAGCAATGAAAAAAGAAGTGTTTTATGGTTTTTAGTATACTGGCATTTTATATATTTTTGTCATTTTACCCCAAGTATTTCACGTTTTCATGATATTTGTAAATAGCTTTTTATTTAATTTTTTTAAAGTGTTGACTATATGTAGAAATATGGTTGATTTTTGCACATTGTACATACTCTATCATGCAACCTTGCTAAACTCACTTACCAATTTTAGTAGATTTCTTTTGTTGGGTCTGTTGAACTTTCTATGTAGGCTATCATGTCTGTGAGCAAGAATAGTTTTATTTCTTTCCAATCTAGATGCCCTTCATTTCCTTTCCTCGCCTGATTTCTCTGGCCAAAGCCTGCAGTACAATATTGAAGAGAAGCAATGAGGATGGACATCATTGCCTTACTCCTAATAGTAGAAAGAAGAAATTCCCTTCTACTCCTAGCTTGCCGACTTTTTATCACGATCAAGCATTGAATTTTGTCAAATTTTTTCACCATCTATTAAGATGATTACATGATTTTTGTTTTTAATTTGTTAGTATGTGAGTTATATTGATCTGTTATAGAATGTGAAAACAATTCTGCATTCTTAGTATAAGCCACCCCTCTTGAACATGATATCCTTTTCAGCTATTGTTGAATTCGATTTGCTGAAGGTTATTTTCAGAATGGGTGTCCTTGAGGGATATTGGTTTGTAGCTTCCTTTCTTTGTAATGTCTTGGTCTGGCTCCAGGATCAGGGTAATGCTAGATTCTGAATGAGTTGGGGAGTCTCTCCCCTTCAGTTTTCTGGAGGAATTTGTGTAGGATTAGCATTTTTTCCTTTCTTAAATGTTTGGTAGAATTCACCTATGGTGTTTCTGGGCCTAGAATTTTGTTTTGCTCATTTGTTTTCTGGAAAGGTTTTAACTACATATTCCACTTCTTTAGGACTACTCAGGTTATTCTTTTGAGTAAATTATAGTTGTTCAAGGATATTTTTTACTTCATCTAAGTTGTCAAATTTATAGTCCATGAAGTGCTTCATAATATGTCCTTATCTTGTTAACATCTATAGACTCTGTAGTGATATTTCCTTTTGAATTTCTGATCTTAGTAATTCTAATATTGGTGTATAGTAATATCAGTTTCTTTTTTATTTTATTCCTGATTAATCTAGCTGAGGTTTGACAGTTTTTATCAGTACTCTCAAACAGCTTTTGGTTTCATTAATTTTATCACTTTTCTGTTTTCTATTTCAGTGGTTCGCACTTTGATCTTGATTATTACCTTTCTTCTGCTTGTTTTGGGCTTAACTTGCTATTTTTTTAAATTTCTTAAGTGAAAGTTGTAGTTGTTTAAGATAATTCTTTTCTAATATGGCCATTGAATAGTATAAGTTTGTGTGATACTGATTCAGTGGCATCACATGAATTCTGTGATATGTAGTGTTTTCCTGTTCAGTTGAAAACACTTTCTAATTTCCCTTTTGATTTCTTCTTTGATACATGGACTGTTTAAAAGTATGATTTTTAGTTCTTGGTTCATCTTATGTATTTCCTGCCTCAGACCTAGAATTAGGTATTTCTCCAAGACTATACTCTGGTTAGTGGGTGCGTTCAGTGCTTCTAGGTTGCTATTCATTTCTAGGTCTTTTCAGTGGATATAATGAGAATACATCTTCTTTAGAGATAAACATAACTGAATATAAATTGATTTCCAAGTCAGACTTAGGACTATGGGTGTTTTACTTAACCTTCAGTATATTATCAATACTACCACCATCAACATGACTACTGAAACTAGTTTGATTTTTTAAAGCAATTATATTTAGTCATGTGTACGAGAGTCATATTACTGTTTTGGAAAGTCACTTGGTATAGTTTGTCTCTGTGTGGTTATTTGGCTAATTTGTTTTAATTTTATTTTTATGGTTTTATTAAACTATTGTATAAGTAAAAACTATAAAATTTTAAGATTTATAGTTATAATTTTATAGTTTTATAGCCATATAAAAAGCTATAAATTTTTTTAGTTTTATGAAATTTATAACTACATAAATATTTACACAGTCCAATTGAATCTGTTAAAACAAGACATATTCAAAGAAATTTAGTTTGTTTCTCTCCCCTCTACCTTGTTTTTTTCCTTTTTCATTGGTAACTTAAAAAATATAAATTTTATATATTTATCCTCTTTCTTAAACAATAACATACTATGTATTTTCCACCCCATTTTATTTATATTACAATATGTTTATATGATCACCTCATACTAGTATATAATTTTCTTCCTTTTCTACAGCTTTTGGTAATTCATTGTTTATACATAAGTACCATGGTTTATTCAGTTGGTCTGAATGATTGATTACTTTGTTTTTACTCTTTTGCTATAAACAATCCTACAATAAAAATAAAAGAATACTTATGAGAAATGGGATTGCTATATATAGGGTTAGCAGAAGTAATGCCCACTGGAATGTGGTTGGTAGGGTAATAATATGGGTGTAATAATTTATAGTTTTAACACTTCACCTAAAATGTCATATGATATCCTTGAGTGGGATATTGTTATGTACAGGATTACATGCTTATGATTTTATAATAAAAGATTTTTTAATAAAAAGAGGCCTTATTTGTGCTAGACCCTGTATATGTAATTTTGGTAGATAGTACCACATTTTCCCTTCGTAAAGGATGATCGTAATGATGTCCGATCCTTCGTAATGAGGACCATTTCCATCCTCATTACTGATGCAGAAGAGTTCCTGTTTCTGCCACAGCCTCACTAACAGTGTGTTGACATGATGTATCAGGATAGTTTTAATTTACATTTCTATTGGTGTGAAGTAAAACTTATATTTTAAATTATATATTATACTAAATAAATGTAAACTAAATTTAAAAATATTTACTCTGCTTTGAAAACATAATTACAAATGCATGACATGAGAACAAAAACTCATTGATGTAATTTAGAAATATAAAATGTTCTTGACATAAAAATAAATGCTGAATTATTGTTTTGACTATGTCAGTTTTTAAAAAGATTTTATTTATTTTTAGAGAGAGGGTAATAAGGGAGGGAGAAAGAGAGCGACAGAAACTTTAATGTGAGAGAAACATCAGTTGGTTGCTTCTCAAATGTACCCCAGCTGGGGACCTGAATGTACAACCCAGACATGCACCCTGATCAGGAATTGAACCACCCACCTTTCACTTTGTGTGTCGACACCCAACCAATTGAGCCACACTGGTCAGGACAACTATGTCGGTATTTTTTTCAGTATATTTTGGATGTGTTGATGATAGCATCACTGAATTTTTCTTAAATTGAAAACTTAACACCCAGATAATCTTTTCATGTCAGTCTTATGTAAAGTAAATATCATGTATCATATATTACATAATACATTACGTAATACAATTAGGCAATACAATTAGGCACTACTATTACATAATACATGATATATTATGTATTATGTATCATGTATTATGTATTAATACATAATGTATCATGTATTATGTATGTGTTTTGGGTAAACACATAAGCTCTTCATTTATTATATAAAAATGAACTCAAGGTCATATCTGCACCTGGATACTGAACTGAACAAATTTCCTCTGAGACTGAGGAATTGTGTGCTTTTCATGAAAAATAAAATAAGATAAAAACAGGAAAAGAAAATAAAGGTATTAGTACCAACTTTTTTTTTTAACCTCCAGCAAACATGAAGAGATGGGATAACTTTTAAGTTGAACTACTATTTCAACAATGCTCCTCATATATATTTATTTTATAATTGTGAAAACTTCTATACTGAATATCAGTATTTTTAATGTAATGATAATTAGAGATAACTCTAATTGGTGGGTGATTTAATTGTCTTCTAACATTGTAATTAGGGAAAAGTTTTAAACATAAGCAAAAATTTATAGGCTAGTACAATGAATACTTACATACCCACTACCTGTATTATATATATATATATTATATTATTATATAATATATATTATATATTATATATAATTACATATATATTATATATATATAATTGTTGAAATTTACCATATTCATTTCATCTATATTCATCTAAGTATCTACTTGTTTCTGAGCCACTTGAAAATAAATTAAAACATGCTGCTTTCACCAGAATACATAAGTATAAAACTCCTAAAAATAGAGCATTCTTTGATACAACAAAAACCATTATCACACCTAAGGAAAGTTAAATTTCCGAGGATTTCCAGCCAAAATGGAGGCATAGGTACATAGTTTTCATCCTCGCACAACCAAAAGAAGGACAACAACAAATTTAAAAACAAAAAACAACCAGAATTGCCAGAAAATCAAACTGTATGGAAGTCCAGCAACCAAGGAGTTAAAGAAGAAACATTCATCCAGACTGGTAGGAAGGGTAGAGAGGATGCGCAGCAAGTCAGCAGCTGGAAGACTGGTCAGGCGAGACAGCAGCAAATGTGGTCGTCCCAAATGTGGGAGGACCCACATTTGCATGCAGATAAACTGGGAAGAACAACTGCGGAGAAAGACAGACCATGCAACCCAGCGTCCCACTGTGGAAGAAGAAAGCCTTAAAACCTCTGACTGTAAAAATGTGTGGGGGTCATGATGCAGGTAGAAACTCCCAGCATCACAGAAGAGTTTGTTGGAGAGACCCGTAGGGCTCTAGAACATACAGGAACCCACCCACCTGCAAATCAGCCCCAGAAGGGCCCAATTGCTTGTAGGGTAGTAGGAAAAGTGACTGAAAGGGCAAGAGCCAAGCAAGCCAGAAAGCAGCTTTGTTCCCTCTATGACCTCTCCCCCACATACAGTGCCACAGTGCAGCCACATGGGTTGCCCCATCCTGGTAAATACCTAAGGCTCTGCCCCTTACGACATAACAGGCACTCAGAGACAAAGAAATATGGCCCAAATGCAAGAACAGAACAAAGCTCCAAAAATAGAACTAAGTGATGAAGAGATAGCCAGCCTATCAGATGCAGAGTTCAAAACACTGGTAGTTAGGATGCTCACAGAAATGGTTGAGTTTGGTTGCAAAATAGAGGAAAAAGTGAAGGGTATGAAAAGTGAAATAAAGGAAAATGTACAGGAACCAACAGTGCTGAGAAGGAAACCAGGACTCAAATCAATGGTTAGGACCAGAAGGAAGAAATAAACATTCAACCAGACAGAATGAAGAATCAAGAATTCAAAAAAACAAGGTGAGGCTTAGGAACCTCCAGGACAACTTTAAACATTCCAACATCCAAATCATAGGGGTACCAGAAGGAGAAGAAGAGCAAGAAATTGAAAACTTACTTGCAAAAATAATGCAGAACTTCCCCAATCTGACAGGGGAAATAGACTTCCAGGAAGTCCAGGAAGCTCATAGAGCCCCAAAGAAGTCAGGCTGAAGGAAGCACACACCAAGGCACATCATCATTACATTACCCAAGATTAAAGATAAGGAAAGAATCTTAAAAGCAGCAAAAGAAAAGGAGATAGTTACCTACAAAGGAGTGCCCATAAGGATATCAGCTGGTTTCTCAAAAGAAACCTTGCAGGCAAGAAAGGGCTGGCAACAAGTGTTCAAAGTCATGAAAGGCAAGGACCTACATCCAAGATTACTCTATCCAGCAAAGCTATCATTTAGAATGGAAGGGCAGATAAAGTGCTTCCCAGATAAGGTCAAGTTAAAGGGGTTCATCATCACCAAGCCCTTCTTACATGAAATTTTAAAAGGACTTATCTATAAAAAGATCAAAACTATGAATAGTGAAATGACAATAAACTCACAACTATCAACAACTGAACAAAAATAAAACAAGCTAAGCAAACAACTAGAACAGGAACAGAATCACAGAAGTGGAGATCACATGGAGGGTTATCAGCCAAGAGGGGGAGGGGAAGAATGGGGGAAAAGTTAGGAAGGGCACGAGTCTTCAAAGTAACCTTTCTTCTCCTGGCCAATAGCTGAAGGAATGCAGATGTTAGCCCTACTGTTGGCCATACAAGAAGAAAAGTCATTGATGTTGCATCCACTCAGGCACTGGGCATTTTCCAGGACCTGTTCGGGACTGTAGACTAGGAGGGTGCTGGTGTCACCTGCTCAGCTTCTCCATGGACTCCTCGATGTACTTCAGACCATTGTTCTCCCACATGGCCTTGGTGCTGAAGGAAGCCTCAGTTTTTTGCCATGTGGTCTATTCACAGTTTTTTGCTATGTGGTCTATTCACATGTTGTTAGGGTTGCTAACAACATGGCACCTAACTTCCCCCACAGTAAACAATCCAAGAGAAAGACATGCACATACATGCAAATGGGCGCACACATAGACTGATGGAGCTGAAAGCTAGGGTAATTTTTATAACCTCATCTTGGAAGTGACATAGTGTTACTTCTGCCAAATTCTCTTGGTTATAGGGACCAGCACTAATACAGTATGGGAGGGCACGCAAGGGTATGGATACCAATAGGCAGGTATGGCATGCCAACCTAGAGGCTGGCCACCGCTGCCCACCTTCTGGATTTGTTCAGTTTTTTTGTGTCATCATTCAGTTTTTTCCTTTATTTCTTTAAATTTCCTACACATTGAAAGCTGTGTCTAACTACTTGATTACATTCAAGCAAGCATTATGTTCAAGAATGCTTCATAAATGATACAGTGTATTTCATATTGCATGACTTCAGGAGGTATGTAATGTCAGGTTATCTTACATGGCTAAGATGATCTGATGTAGGGGCCCAGCGGCCATAAGGGGTTAAGGAGAGGGTTTCTCACCGCGGGAGTGGTGATAGAGACCTGGTTTCTAGCCTCAGGTCGTTTTGGGCTCTGACCGCTTCCCGACCTTTGGATATCTGGTTGTTCCCATGCGCAAAAAGAAAACATGGCCTTCTTGGCAGGTGCAAGGAAGTATGCGTTATGAGAACCTCGTCCTGAGGGAACT
>PVKM010032168.1:0-16530 GCA_004027735.1 Carollia perspicillata
TGAAAGGATGGAAGGAAAACTCGACCCAGGACGTCCTCCTGTGGACGCCTGCTCTCAGACAGCTTACGGGGCACGGTATTCTTTTTAGTCCTCACCCAAGGATACATTTATTGATGAGAGAGAGAGACAGAGAGGGAGAGAGAGAGAGACTGATTGATTGGTTGCTTTCCATACATGCCCCGACCAGGGACCAAGCCCACATCCTAGGTATGTGCCCTGACTAGGAATCGAACCTGTGACCTTTCAGCGAACAAGATGACGCTCCAACCGACAGAGCCACATCAGCCAGCTCAGGGGGCACAGCGCTTTAAATGTCAACACTGTATTTGCATTTTGCTGCTTATGTTGAGTGTTTATGCACCAGACAGGTTTGACACGTGTAGAAGGTATAAGGGTTTAAGTTCAGAAAAATGCTCAAACAGTCACGATTTTGTCCGCATGGAAGACGACGTTTTGTAACTTTCTATGAGGACAACTATAGGATGCTACCCAGCATGTTCTTGGCCTTTTCAGCTTTAGTAAGAGTGAGCCAATACTGTCCACGAATAGTTTACAGTAGAAGTTGGAAAGAATGGAGGACTTGGAGTCCATTGAAAGGGTTTAAGGAATTCTCTAATGTGATTCTTGCTGCGTGTCCGAGCCAGCATTTCTTCCCCCTGTGAAAACAACCCGTGACTTTATACTGCGTGTCATTGGGAAAGTATGAATCGATTGATGGAATTTGAAATAAGGAGAAAAACAGCCCATAATTTTTATTCGATGACACAAAACCTACACTATCCCCTATAAATTAGTCTCTGTGATAAATGGCAACGTAATCCACCTTGGCAGTCTTTCTCTACATCATCTTCAACATCGAACTTGGACTTTGCCCACAGGCATGGCGCGGATGCACCCGCGCCTGGGTGGGAGGCAGCCGAAGGGTTGATCTGCTCACATTAACTCTGCTCAGTCTGTGACTCGTAGAAAGCATTTTACAACAGCATTCACCCAGGCGAGGTTTCCGATAGAGTAAAACGAGAGAGAAGCTGCTCAAATTGCTTCTGAAAATACATCAACTACTGGGCCAATTCCAACACAAAGTTCGATTAAACGTTGCACGTTGGCTCATTTTGTAGAGTTTCGTTCCCGTTTGTGTGTTGGGCAGGGTATGAAGACACCGAGGCACAGAGACTCGGAGAGCCCCCGCCCAGGAGTTTCTCAGTGGAGAAGCGGGGAGAGCCAGGGCAACCGTGACAACGGTGGGACAGTGTGATGACAGCATGATGCCTCGGGCGTTGGAGGGACACCTGGAGTCTCAGCCCGGAGCTGGAGAGAGGCTGGGGATTTGGAAGGACTTCCAGAGCCTGGGAAGGTGGAGGGGGCCGGGGCGCCCAGAGGAGGAAACGCTACGTGCGAAGGGAAGAGAGTGTCAGTTTGAGAAAGCGAGTGTCTCTCGTGCTTTGCCCTGGGGTCTCCGTTCCTGGGCTGGCTCCAAGTCCTACGCTGTGAGGCAGGAGACTTAGAGGGTTTTTAGCTGTATCAAAATATGATTGCTAAAAAGCATTGCTTTTGAGATTACTTTTTTATGTTTAAACCTCTGTACTGGATCCCTGACAACAGATACGCTGGGGAGGGAAAAAGACCGAAAGATGCCACCCCCTCCTCCCCGCCCCCCCAAAAAAGAAGAAGGTAAGAGGACTGCAGGGAGAAAGCTACACGGGGAGAAAGAATATGATTTTTAAAGAGAGGCACACACACACAGGGCTATGGAGCAAAGTCAGGCACTGAACCTTCCCATGACTTGTTCCTTCTCACTGTCTCTCCCCCTCCCTCCCTCTCCTTTGAGAAACCCCCCCAAAGAGATCTCCAAGGACTTTCATGCTATAGGAACCTAGTCCCACGGATGGTAGCTGGAGTAACACTGTTTCTATTTCTCTTCGTTGTCTTCGGTCCGCTAACACTGTTTCTATTTCTCTTCGTTGTCTTCGGTCTGCTGCTCCCTGCCCTCCCTGCATCCCCGTCTGGGAGAAGAGGGGGCCGAGAAGGAGGTGCCAGGAAGGAGGTGCTGGCAAGGAGCTCCTTCGAGAGGCAGGCTCCCACTTGGGGGATGCACAGCCCTTTGTCCTCTGGAGTCAGGGAGAACCGGAAAAAAAAAAAAAACCACCAAAAAAGCGGCCAGGGTGGGGAAGAGAAAGACATCGCCCCAAATCTCTGCATAAAAATGAACCTTCCTTCCTGCCTTGGAGCTGTGGGAAGGCTTTTGCCCTTTTCCAAGCCGGAGCAAGACCCCTCAGGCCTGAGATTCTGACTTGGGCCTCACTTCAGAGTGCAAATATGGAATCAGAAATATTGACAGACAGAGGGACTCTCCAATACCTTATATTTTTTTGAAACAAGAACAACAAAAAACCAGAGCGTGAGGCATTTGAAGGTTTACGTTGCACCAATGTTTCATTTCTGCCCAACCGCCACACCTGGTGAATTTAAAGGCCGGTTTTTAAAGCACCGCGTGTATCTTTCGAGTCACTGACATCGGTCCCAGGGGCAGAGATGGAGACAAAGAGCGCCCCAGACTCCTGGCAGTCCCAGCAGTTAAACAAAGTGCCAGCAGGGGGAGCTCTCACACGCCGTAGAGCACCAATTTCCAAAACAAATCTGTCGCAGGCAAACAAAAACAGAGGGGCAGTGTGCCTCTCGCGAGCTGCCATCTCAGGGAACAAACATGTGACTCAGTGCAATTAAATGCTCAGCTCGAAGCCAAGGATGAGCCTGGCGGGGGCCGGACGGCCCTCATCTGCTCTGTGCATGTTCCGAGGCAGCTAAATGGGGGCGCTCGTTAGCTCCAGTGAAAGACGGGGCAGGAGGCCGATTTTGGGGGTAGTTCTCAGCCTCCTCAAGTGGTATATTGTCTCTAAATGAGTCCTTGACCCTAGCTCCAAAAACCACATTTCCTTTGGTGGCTGAAGGTGCTACAAAAACTCCCAAGTGTTCCGTCTCCTTTTACTCAGTGGCTGGTTGGGCGGGTTTTTTTTTTTTTTTTTTTTTTTTTTTTAAGGAGGGAAACGCTGTGTTTGTGAAAAATTGGTGCTAAAAGGACAAGGAATCCTACATCCCCTGGGCCATGTTAAGAGTCTGCAGAAAGAATTAGAGCTTTCTAGCTGCCCCCCCGCCCCCAACTGGAACACAAAGAATTTACTCAGGCAAACAGCGAGGGGTATATGAATTTAACAGTTCTCCGATTTGTAGGGTAAGTCTTTACATTTTGGACAGGGTGGTGGGAGCTGGCATACTGGGCGCACGGGGTGATCGGAATCACTGAACCTTCAGGAAATTTTCTCCCAATTCCTTTTCATCTCGCGCCAATAAGAAGTCAGACTTTTTGTTTTACACCTTAATGGCATGCCCACATTTAAAATTTTTATACAAGCTCCTACAGAAACTTTAACTAGGCCCATTCAGACCCAAAGTCACTAAATAAAGCTAGTCTAGACGGAAAAAATCTATGAAAACCATATGTCTTTGAGGCATCTGTCTTACAAAAACCGCCATTGTCCTGCAGAAAGACTTCACCAAATATGCTTTTTTGGAGCACGCGGCTCTAATAAGCGTGGGGGACGTGCTGAGGGAGACGCCCCGACTTGCACGGCGAAAGGAACCCCAAACTGTTTATGAGTGAACGGCGCTCCTTTGTCTGCGAACACCACCGCAAGGGAAGGCAAAGGCAGAGGGGGTTTCGATTTCCCCTCTTCTCGAAGGGGTCGAAAAGGCTGCGTCTTGTTCCTCTACACTCCGCAGGGCGTTCCACCGGGGAGCGCCGGGCAACTCCGTTCCCACTCCCAGAAAACTCTGTTGAATGATGGCGTCCGTGGAGGAGGCCAAAGAACCAGGACATTTTCTTCTGCTGACTGCCTCACCCTGCTGGCCTGCCAGAAACAGCCAGCAGGCAGGTGTCCGACCTAAGAAACGAAGGCAGTCCCTCCTAAATGATCGGGTGTGGGGCCTGGCTGGGAGCCCCGGGGAGTCAGAAGGACTGGGGTGCGGAGCCGGGGGGCGGTGCGCAGGCAGGCACCGAGGGGGCAGGGCTCTGAAACCTTGCTTTTCGCATTTCACGCTGCTTCCTGAACTGGAGGAGGCGATGGCCCGCTCCCTTCGTTATTGCAGCTACGACACCTATTTTTACATTTCAGAATGCACTTTCACGAGTGCTATGAAATGCATAGGAAAAAGGCAGGAAATCAAACTTCACTGACAAAAATCACATTTTAACTGAAAACTGCACAGTCCACGGAGACTCTGGCAGTGTTGATGAATTGCGAAGGTTCCTTGTGACCCTGAGGAATATGGTCCTCGGGCGTCTCGCTCTCCAGGGGAGGGTGCCTTGGAGCAAAGCCACCAAGGTGACTGGCCTGAGCGTGCTGTTGGGTCACCTGGGAGACTCCGAATGCACAGAACACCTCCAAGAGCCCCGTCAGGAGAAAAGGTCCTGGGAGGGAGGAGGCCAGAACAGTTGAAAAGAAGGAAACCTACCCACTGTAATCGGTCACACACTAGAGTTTTAAGCATGAGCGAGAAACGCCATTTCGACCTGTTTATTCCAAGACGCCATGCTGTAAAATGAGTTCTCAGTGTTTTTATTAGTTTCCAAGGTGATGACAGTAATGGCGGTCATTTAAGGGGGTTGGAAGTATTAAAGCGAATCAAGCAATCACGGCGAGATCTCTCAGGACAGTTTCCTCCACGGAACTGTCGGGCACTCAAGGTCGTTCGAGTCTGAAGGGACTGTTCTGGTCCATGGATTTCTACTCTGATACTACGAGTGCCAGAGCTAGAACTCCAAGGCTCCAAGGTGGCTTCCCCGCCCCGCCCCGCCCCGCCCCGCCGAATGGCATGTGGCTTTATGTTGACTTCGGACTCCGATACGTGGAGGCCAATTACGGCCGGGGTTTCTCCAGTTAACAAGTCGACTAATGTTTCCTTAACGCCCACCCCAAGAGACGATAATTAAGATGGAATTGGCCTCACATGAAGTTTTATTATTTTAGTTATTAAAATATTTTCCAACACTACTAAGAGGCAAAAATAAATTCTGATTGCTTCGAATATCAGTAGATTTTTTTTTTCTTGAGTTTTTATAGCTTCTCGTCCATGTCTAAAGGTGGAACAGTGGGCAGACTTTTGGCAAAGGCCCTCGAAGGTGACACTGTGGGGAGATTTACTCACGGGAAAACTTTCATTCACTCTTAAAATTAACGTTGAGAGTAATCCTAACATGAGCTTAAAAAACGTACACACGGGACAGACTATATCTTACACAAATATCCACCCCCGAGTGGAATAATTTCATTCTGGTCTCCACAAGCCTTGCTCACGTCCTACGCTCAGAAGAGGTCTCATTCTAGAAGGATGCGATGGTTGTGGACCAGAATAAACGTGGAGGAAGCTGCCTCACGGAAATGTGACACTAAACACAGGCAGCCTTCCCCCAGTGGAGGCCATCGGGAACACAAGGTCATTGTCAGTGCCACATTCAAAGCCGCCTGAGTGCTCTCCCGCCGTCTCACTCCCTCTTGGTTTTCAAAACTGCCAGAGAAACTTGGGGACGCACTGGTGGTGGTTTGGCTACTTGGTGGTTATGCACGTCTTCACCTCATTCGCCTTCTCGGCTGGTTCATTCGCCCTTCCACAAAAACACAACAAACAAACAAACGACAACAAACAAAAACCAGGGAAGGAATGGAGCCTATGTCTACATTTTCTATCACCTTGCACACTTACTGGGTTCCCAGAAGGGCCGTTCGAGCAGAATCGGCATCTTATCCTGTTTCTCTGGGTTCAGAGGGAAATGCCGACTTTGTGGCGACTTGGGGTTCTCCGTGGGCCCGCGCACCTTCCGCCGAGAAGGCCCGGGCCGGCCGTCGATGACCAGTGACTGACCGGGGGCTCCGCCACTCGCCACACTGACTAAGCATTCTTCCCGATCCTCGGGCGGAATGCGGCCTTTGTACAATTTATGTGAGCTCTAATAATTCTGACTGGAAAACAGGGGTGGACGCTTCCTGGTGTTTATGGGAACAGTTAAAAAATACTTCCAGAAATTAGAGCACTTGTTATTTGTGGTTCTGGCTGCCATGTGGTCCCGATGGCTCAAAAGCCTCCAGAGGAGAAGAAAGAACCAGGCCACAGGGAGGGACGCCCAAATACCTTGTGGCTTCAGGCTCCGTCCTGGGCCCCGTTTCTTCTATTTTTGGTCAGACTTGCAGCGTGACCTCCACGTCCTCTCCACGCCGGCAGCGCGGCGTTCAGAAACACGCGAGCAGCTTCTCCCAGTGCCGTCCCCTTCCCCTGCGCCAAAAAATACCGGCCAGACCTTTCGAAAGGGTCATATTCTTTTGGCAACAGCATTTGGTCGGCCAGGCGGAGTTCATCTGGCCATGAACGGGTGTAAACGTGTGTGTGGGTGTGGAGGTTCCCCCCGACGATGGTGACAGTGTGTTGGCTCAGGTGAGCCAAAGGATGTCAGTGTCGGGCGTGTGAAAACCAGCAATCGGGTGACAACAAGCCGACAGAAGCCACCCAGCCCCGAGCGAAAGCCTCAGCTCTCTCCTCACAGTGCAGGACGGCAGGCAGTTCAGGCGCATTCGGAGGGAAAGCATGAGCATCTCCATCTTCACGTTTGACTTCCTGGCTGTTCACGGGCTGAGGCAGCCCCAGGAACCCAGGCCCACGCCCAGTCTCTCGAGGCTGCTGCCAAGGCGGAGGGAAGGAAGGGGCGCCCCGCAGGTCCTTCGTACACTTTGCTGCTTGGAGAAAATGCAAGGGTGAAGAAAGCCAGGAACCGTGTTGTGCCGTGAAACTTGGAAGCCACTGAAAAATATGCCGTCTCAGTCTCCCCACGCCTTTCCAGACTCGAAGGCTTTCCCTGTAAAATCAGGGGCTTGCCTACCTTGTGGGTCCTGAGACTGTGTGTCTGCCGACACTGGATAGAACTCTTTTCTCTTTTCTTTAAGCTGAGAAAGAAAATCGACGTGTACGATGCATAAGAACGTTCAGCAGATTCTGAAGGGTGACAGTTGGCCGCCGACTGGCTACAGGAAGAGCGATCATTGCCATACGCATTTTTCGCTGGTCAGTGGCCGCGCTGCCACACGCCCCTCCTGGCTGTCTTCCTCTATCCGCCAGGTGAAACCCCGGCCGGAGCCGGGTGCCTTGCGACTCAGGAAGGCTTTGTCCGCAATGGTTGACGCTTAGGAATTTAGAGCCCCAAAGAGGACAAGGCCAGAGCCACCAGCTGTTATTTGTCCTGGGACCGGGCAGCAGGCGTGTCTGGCTAACTTACAGGCAGCTACCCCTGGGCCACCCGGGACAGAGCGTGAGACGGACACATCGTGAGATCCGCCTGCACTGGCACCGCTGGTACTTGGCTTCCTGCAGCTCCTTCCTTAGCTCCCCTTTTGTCGGACTCTCCTGCAACCTCGGCGGCTTGGGGCCGTCAAGTGAGGGACACACTGAAAACAGAGAGGCCGTCAGCAGTCTCCCTCGACACACGTGCAAAGCCTCTGGATCTTGGGCCTCGGAACGCAGGTGGTTCTGTTCCCGGGCCTCGTCTGCACAGCACCAGCCCCTCCGAGCTGGGGCGGGAGGCAGGGGTCTGAGGACAGTGGACTGGAGTTCGCTGGACCCCAGGAGGAGACCACCAGACCCACTTTACTTCCCCTGAGACCGCCGGACTGAAACCAAGGTCTGAAGAGTGACACGCCCCGACGCCGCCCACGGACCCACCTCGGTGAAACGTGCTGTCACCGCCAGCAGCGTTGCGGGACTGGAGTGACTTTGTTGGGACAGTTGATCGAGGGGCTTGGATTAAACGGCGCATTTTCTTGAGTGAACAACTTGTGGCCAAATTTCTGTTTTCATCCAAATATATTAAGCACCATGACAACTCATGTTAAACCTGCAACGAATTACCAATTACATTTGGGATTCTGGTAACAAGTTTTGGAATACAGTAGCCCCAGGAGAGGCCTTGAATTTTGAGAATCGGGAAGAGCATCTCAGATTGGATGCTCTCCTTGGCAGTCGTACCTTTTAAAAATCTTTGCTAAAAATAAAAACTGTTCCCTGAACACTCCGCATCCCTAACTCAGATTTATTTGTTTGTTCTTTGAAGGGGGAGGACGGGGGAGGGGTGGGGAAAGAGAAATCACAAGACAAATTCATCATCTGTCCAAATGGCCCCCAGCTGCTCAGAGGAGTCACCCTCTAGCCGGCTGGGCTGGAGGGAGCAAGTCGGGTCGGTCCCAGGACATGACTGCGGGGGAGTCGGACACAGGCCGGGCACACGAGCCGCTTAACTGTCCGTGGACCTGAGCCCCGAGGTCAAGGTTCGGCAGCTTCATCCTTCGCGGCACCAAACCTTGAGGTTAGGGATGCAAAGACACACTCGTAAGCACTGTGGGTTCGTCCTTACTCAGACTTTGGGGGGCTGGCTGAAATAACAAAACAAGAGAAGGGGCCCTGACCCATAAGAGAAAGGGACTCTGCACTACCTGCGAATCGAATCGACACATAAAACATGTCAGGGGCTGGAGCCCGACAGGGTATCCGGGCCAAGTGTTCGCAAGGAGGCAGAGTGGCGAAGAGAGCCAAATGGCTTTCAGCTCTGTAAGGAACAGCATGTGAGTCTCTACGTGGAGGGATTTCTCTGTCTTAGCCGTGGTGCTTTAGTGCTGAGCTGCCCAGCGTGTGGGGCTGTGACGAGGCGCCGTGTGTGCCCTGCAAAGTCAGGGAAACCGCCTACGTCACGGAACCTCAGCGGGGACCCAGGGCCATCCGTGCAGCAACAGGACGCCGGCTGCCTCCAGGGGCTCCGCAGAGACTTTCGGGGGAGCGGTGCTGGGTTCCCAGGCCGCGTTCCTGTCACGTGGCTGAGCTGGGGTACAAGCCAAACCCTTTCCTATGACTCAGTTTTGCCATTTTCAAAAGACATCACCAGCCTTGGTGAGGAGCGTGGTTGCGAGACAGTCCGTCTATTTTTCAACATTTTTAAAAATAGAAGGTGGAGTGGTGAGGTCAATGAGGTTTGCTTTTCCTTGGAGAGAGAGACCCTTCCTCCCGCCCCGATCCCCTCTGACCGTTGCAAAACAGCTCGGCCCGAGGAAAGGGGAGAAGACAAATGAGGGAAATCATGCCAGCATCGGCTGTTGCCAGGAAAAACACACGCTGATTCAGTTCATTTGTTCCATCAGTGTCCAGGGCTGTGATTCCCAATTAACTAATTTTACCGAGTTGGACTGAAAATAGCTGCGTCGGCCCTCAAGTTAACGCTTGGCACAGAAGAGTCGGAGCTCCCAGCAGGAAAGAGAACAGGACCCCGGAGGAGGTGGGGAGGTCTGAGAGCGCCTTGCTGGACAAGGACGCCACTGGCTGGGATTTTCAGACAAGGTCGGGCCCCTTCACCACAGTCGCGTGGGGCGACGGGCGGTCCGAATGGAAAACACCCCGCAGCTCGGACCCGCGTGCGCTCGAATTGCTAAGGACAGAAGCGTCCGCGCTGGTGGGTCTCCCCAGGACCGAGACGCTCCCCCAGGTCAGGTGGAACTAATTAAGACAGTTCGAGGCACTTCCAGCTCCCTCCCTGAAGGGCTTCGTGCACAGACACCAGAACAGCCCGGGGAGCTGGGAAGCTCTGGGCCGAAGATGACCCCGCCAGCCTGCCCTTCCTGTGCCTTCACGTTGCAAGGAGAGAGAGAATAATCATCTCGAAAACAACACCACCAAAACCAAACCCAGAATGCTCATGGTTTCCGTACAGGTCAAGGGCTCTCATTACCTCTGAACTGGGTTGAAATGAAAGTACATAGGCTCTTAAACGTCAAGGTCATTACTTGCTCATGAAGTCTCAAATTATCCAGAAGAAAACTGTGCACAGGCTCACGCCCAGGGGGAGAGCCGCTGGCCTCCAAAGGTTCGGTTATGGCTTTTGGGATGTCAAAGCCCTGCAGGGAGCTGGGGGGACGCCAGCTGTGCTGTCTTGTCACCTTAGGAGTGTCTGGTTCCAGATAAAAGAGGAGAAAGGGCCCCTGACAAAGCAAAGCAAAGAACTGGGGGGTGGGAATCAAGCTTCCTTCTTGTAAAGCTAAGGGCTGTTTTCCTGGAGATGATGGATAATGGCATTTCAACTTTATGAAGTTTTTAATAGAGACAGTGTGACAAATCAAGGAGGGAAAAGAGAAAATATAAATAAATAGAGCAAGGTGAAATTTCAACAAGAGCTTCCCTCAACTAATTAACTTTCTTTCTTTCTTTCTTTCTTTCTTTCTTTCTTTCTTTCTTTCTTTCTTTCTTTCTTTCTTTCTTTCTTTCTTTCTTTCTTTCTTTCCTTTCTTTCTTTCTTTCTTTCTTTCTTTCTTTCTTTCTTTCTTTCTTTCTTCTTTCTTTCTTTCTTCTTTCTTTCTTTCTTTCTTTCTTCCTTTCATCTTTGTCTGTCTTTCTCTCTCTCTCTCTCTTTCTTTTGTTGAAATCTTAAACCCCATTTCTGGCTTGCATTTGGTAGGATTCCTGCTCTGACTTTTATTAAAAACAGACTCTATGCGGTCGGAATTCTCCGTCTGAAGCTAAACTTGAGTGAGCACCAGGACCCAGCAAAGCTGTTCCTGCTCTCCAGGTGCCCACCCCCCCCACCCAAGGGGACTTCTCTCCCAATGTGAGCGAACCAGCCTGAGACTGGAGGGCTCAGCACAAAACACTTTCCCCTCCCACTCTGTGTTCTCATTTCTCTTTCACAGGAGAGACTCTGCAACGTTAGATCAAGTTAAGCACGGCTCTAACTTGAGATTATTCTCGAATGTTTGAAGAACATAACTGTCATCCTATGAACTCCCCAATTCAGACGCACGAAAGCTGGTGCCCCCTTTTCTCCAGCTGGGGCTACCGATTCCCACCACGATGTGTGCGTGCAAGCCTGGGAATCCCTGGGGGACCCCACCCCGACAGCACGCCCGTTTGGCGCGGCGCGGTATCTCCGAAGGGTGCTGGCGAGGCAGGGTGTCTGCAACCAGGAGCTGAGGCAGACAAGCGAGCAGGCAAAGACATGCACGATCACCCGGGGACTTGCAGCACTGGTGGCTCTGGTGCCTTCTCGTAGCTCGACAGACACAATGGCCCGCTCCCAGGCTTCTGCACGGGACCCCGCCGTCCTACTGCAACACCCCGCCCCGGCGCCCTCCTTACCTTCCTGGCACAACGGAGGACACGTGTCCGGGCAAGTTGAGGGTTCCTGAAACAAGCACTGAATCTGGCCCGTACGTAGTGAGGCTCGGTGCTGACATGCAGCCTTCGGAATCCTCCTCAAAGGGAGGGGGTTCAATCTTGCCTCACCCCGCGCACTGAGAATGTCCAGAGACATGTCCTGTGGTCACACTGGGGAGTGCAACTGACACCTAGTGGGCAGAGGCCAGGATGCCGCTACCCATCCCGAAGCGCGCAGGGCAGCACCCTATCACCAAAACCTCAGCAGTGTCGAGGTTGAGGGGCCCTGGCGGTGTGGTTGGGGGATGCGGCTCTGCAGTCAGGCTGCTTGGGATCGAAGCCGGGCTCCTCCAGGGCCCGTCTGGTGGGGCAGCCCGGGCCACGCTGCCTCCCCGATGTGCCCTGTCTGCAGAGTGCAGAACGGCCCATCCGGCTGGGTCCGTTGGGTTAGACACGGGCGTGCCCGCAGAGCGACGAGGGCAGAGGCTGGATGTCCTGACAGCACATTAAACTCGAGCTACTCTAGTTATTGCCGCTCTTACTAGAGACTTCGCTCAGTTCCAAATAAATGACAATATAAGCCAAACCTGTTAGGTTTAGAGAAAAAAATATATAGGTTTGAGAATGCAAATATCCTCTTTGATGAGGACCAAAATGATGATAGAGGTAATGACCACAGGGCTTGACAGTGTATCGGACATTTTCAAACACCTTGTCTCACAGGATTTGGGCCACGGCCTTGTTGAATCTGCCCCTGGTTCACAGGTAAGGGTGTGCTGGCCCAGAGGCGAGTGAGCTGCCCAGGGTCTGTGGCAAAGCAGGTCTGACCCCTCACCCCACCATTCTTGCTCCAGGGCCTTGGTCTCCCAGTTTCTGAGGCCCCTGGGTTCACGGCCCCCGACACCCTGACGATATAAACAAACGCAAGCGCAGTGATCGGAGGGCGAGGGGACCCTGGGCTCCTGGGCGGGGGCAAGTCACTTCTGCTACACGCACAGTGAGGTCTTCCTCGGGGGACCCACAACTATTTTAACCCTCTGAGTTGAATTTTTGAAGATTAACTTTCTATACAGGCTAATTTTCTTTCCCTTTAAAATCCCTCTTATTGATGTAAAAAATCTAATTCCTTCTATTTTCAAAACCTCTAATTATTCACGCTGTACTTCCTTGATTTTAAATGCAGGGAGGTGAAATCTAGCTTTAATTATATGCACGTTTTGAGTTCCATTTGTGTATCAGCTGCTTTGTTTCACAGTTATGGCTGCAAATCTGCATAGGAATGCCAGCACCTATTATTCAAATGCACAGTGTTGGACTTCATCGTGGTCAGGGACAGCACACAGCGACCATTATGCCTGCATAACATTTCCAGGCATAGTTACAAAAAACCCTGCAGACTAATCAGCCAGATTTTTACTCTGCCTACGTTAATGCTAATGGTGTTGGGATTAAAGGTCATAGTTCAGAGGGCAGATGGTTAATATTCCTTGCAGTCAGTGGTTTTTGAGAATCCCTTTGGTAACAGAGAAGGCAAGGGCTAGCCGGTGATACGCTCGTGACCTTGGAGCACGCAGCTTGCCTCCTTCGTGTCAAAGCTCTCCATCAAATTCTACAAACAGCTGCCAAAATGCCAATCATCTGGACCCAGGTTTCTCGGATCCCAGTTTGTGCCAGACAGTAAAGGAGAGGCTTAGGCCACGTTCTGGTTTTTAAATGGTGCAGAAGCTTGGCGATTTCCCCAGGATTGCCCTCCCAGATGAAAACTGCAAACATGGACGATACTATCTTTGCAATTTTCTTTTTCCAGCGCCTTTTGTCTGTCGTGCTACGAGAAGGGACCCGAAGAGCACCCCCACACTGTCTTCTGCGCTGCAAGCACACTTACCTGGGGACACTGGGAGGGGCCCTGGTGGGCCGAGAGGGGACCTGCGGAGGGGCTCCGAATGCGTCGTTGCTGTTGGGGAAGGGAGGCAACGGGCCCGGCCGGAATGGAACTGGGGGCGCCCCTGAGTGGGGCCCCGGGGAGGGGATGGCGGGAGCAGGCCCTCGGCCGGACGCAGGCCGGGTCAGGGGGGCGCTCAGTGTCGGCCTCCTTTGGGTGGTGGGGCTCGGCGGGGGTGACCTAGGGAAAGAGGCCAGCAGTTAACCCGATCCTACATTCTGTCTGAATTCATCTTAAAAAAATATTTTATAACTTCCTGGTTGCTTTCTAAAAAGTATTTCTTGACTGAGATGCTTAGATCCATGGTAGGAATGTTAAAAGGTATAAAAGCATAAATGGTGAGAAGGAAGTTTCCCTTCCCCACCCCTGCACTCTGCAGATGCAGCCGAGAATACTTTCTTTTTAACTATATTCTACAGTCGTTTCTCTCTATATATAAATTCCCCCTTTTTTTACATAAACATTCTGTAACTTTTTTTCTTGTGAGCTTCACAGGAACTTGACTATCTTTTCATTCTGGGGCTTAGAGAACAGGTTTACTCTTTTTAACAGCTGTGTAATATTCCACTGGACAGAGGTATTGTGCTTGTTTTTGACAGGAGTCGGGATGACCTGACCCCCTCTCTCTTGTTCCTGAACTTCAATGTATGGTTTCCTCGTTTTTTCTAGTGAGCTCCAGGGGAGCACTCCCAGCGGACGACACCGACCCAGCCTGGCAGGCCTCAGGGGCCACGGGCCCATCCTCCTACCTGCGGGAGTGCAGGATCCAGGAGTCGTCCACCGGAGGCGGGGCGGGGGTGAACGTCGTGGAGGTGTTGATGTCGCCGATGATGGCCAGGGCTTCTTTCAGGGCCTGGTACATGCGCAGCATCTCGTCCCGGCGCTGAGCCTGCTCGGCCGACTCCTCCATCAGCGTGTTCTGGTCCTCAGAAGAGTACAGCTGGGCCAGGAGCTCCGAGTTTATGAAATCTTTCACCTGTCGGCCACCACAGAAAAGCGGGATGGGGGTCAGTGGGCGATCGGATGGTAGGGACTGGGTCAGCGCCTGTGGACAGAGTCTGCAAAAGTCCACCCTGGGAAAAGGGCCGCGTGGTGCGCCTGTTCACTCCTGCTGCCTTCATCATCCTCCCAAGGCTCAGACCCCTACCGGTGAGCCCTCCCCTGACCCAGGGTGGTTGACAGGAAAGGAGAGCATAGCACGGATTGGTGGAAAAGACAGCCCCACGCTGCGGTCACCAGAGCAGGGCCTGCGGCTGGCCCAGCACGTCCACAGCCTTGCCTGGGGCTGCCTGGCTCCCAGACCAGGGAGGGGTCACAGGTGGGCGGCAGCAGCAGCCCCAACGGGAAACGGCCTCTGTCCTGACACAGGTTATCCACTCCAGGGCATTCCCGGCCCCTCCCCGAGCTTTTACCAAGGTCCCTGGAATACGACGAAGACCACAGGTTTCCAGGTATGCTCAGAAGTGGGACTGCCATCAGTAATAAGTGCAGAGCCGTGTAGAATTGTGTGAGTTCATTTACAAAGAAAATGACACAACCTCTGCTTTCTGCAAGTTCACAGTACGAGCGCCTTAACAGGAATGAGGATCGACCAGCGGTTGTGTGGCTGACGGACAAAAGCAGACCAAATTGTGAGCGGTCCACGTGGGGCACAGCACGGAGGGAGAGCGAGCCGGCCGCCACATGTCAGAACGTCCAGGATACCATGGGTTTTAAGGCACGCCACTGTTTTATGTGCTACAGGAAAAAAAAAAAACACCACCAATTAAAACTATGCGAGCCAGCATGGATGGCCCAGGAGAGCATTATGCTACGTGAAATAAGCCAGTCAGAGAAAGGCAAATACCATGTGATTTCACTCACATGTGGAATCTAATGAACTGGACTAACAAGGAAAATGGGGACAGACTCCTAGACAGAGAGCAGGCTGACAGCTGTGGGGTGGAGGTGAGTGGGTGAAGGGACTGAGCAAAGAGGAAAAAGGACTCAGGGACACGGACAGCAGTGTGGTGATGGGGGGGGGGGGGGCAGGGAGAGAAGGGTATAAGAGGGATAAACGGTAAGGGAAAAAAAACAGTAAAAAAAAAACTATACTAAAATGGCAAGATGCCACTGAATGGAACAGGCGTCTGTCTTCATGTGAGGAGTGTTAAATGGGAAAAACTGAACGTGAGAACTGACGAAACACCGAGTGTCCCAGGCGCCTTCCCAGGTGGTCTGATGATTCTCACCACATTCTTAGGAAACGTACCGCTATCCTAGCTTTGCAGATGAAGAAACTGAAGTTCAAGAACTTTCAGTGACTCGCCCAAAGTCGCACACTCAGTGGAACCCAAATCTTCTGACTTGACGTCTAGTGCTCTTCCCATTAGGCCCTCACCCCGCTTGGACGGGGGGCTTAGACGGGACCATTTGTGGGAAGCATCATTATGTCAGACTGGGGGAGCAAGTGCGAGAATTAACATAAGCCAGAAGGAGAAACCAACTTGGAACTTGCAGTGTCTCTGTTAAATGAGAAAGCGCTCGCCTATCCCGAGTCACTGAGTCTCTCAAGGGAAGGCCAAGACCAGGCTGTTTAATTGCTTCGCACCCAGGCAGACGGAACACCTGTCCGGCCCTCAAAATTCCTGGGTTGTCGTTAAATGTGTGACTCAGAGATGACAGGAGTCTAATGTAGCTTCATGATTTTGTGATGGTGTCTAACCATGCAGAAAGTTCCTCTCAGAAAATCTGGCTACATCACAGCTTCACTGCAGAAAAAAAAAAAGGCCTCTGCCCGTATTTCGTAAACCCAGCGAGGTTCAAATGTGGAAGTAATCTAACACACAAGAAGTACTCAGGCAGCTGTCCGGGGGAGCGGAGGTTTGTGTGTGATAGCTACGGACGGTACATTTGGCCAGGTAACTGGGGGCCAGATGCAAAGGCCTCAAATGCCAAGGAAAAGTGTTTGAACTTGATCCAAGCTTTATCCACTTGGCAATGGGGAGCCATGGAAGGCTCTTGAACAAGTAAGTGAAACAAGAAAAGAGAGTTTTGGGGGGATGAATCTGGCTGCGACCCGGAAGGAATCCGAAGCTGGAGATAAACGTAGATCACCTGTGAGACGACAGGGTTTAATGCCATGAGGTTGTGGTGCAATTGGAAAGACAGGCACGTACAGATCACAGCATCAGGGAGAAAGCAGCTGGGCTTGTTTGAGTGCGAAGGGCAAGCAGGAAAGGAGCCTGAGGCCTTGAAGTTTGGGTGAGTGGGAGGAGAAAAAAGCGGAAGTCAAGAAGGAAAAGTCAGACTTCGAGAAAAGTCAGTAAATTGGGCCGAAAGATTTATTGACTTGTAAACACGCTTGCAGGTTCCCAAGG